>OZ022422.1:9476394-9640993 GCA_963989365.1 Rhimphoctona megacephalus | reverse complement strand
ACGAATATCATGTAAATTGAATAATCGGATAATTTGGCGTTCTTCACCCTGTGTGACAAACACGTTCAACGTCTCTATTATGTATATTGTATTTCGTGTTACTGCTTCTACTCGATTCAATCTCAATCATTTGCGCTTGAGACTGAGCTTCGAGCAGTCAGTGCTACGTTTTTTCTTTGCTCTATCAGTGTTTCGCGTTAATAATCTATAATAAAAAAGTGTTACTTATCGAACTGTCTTTTGAAACAGTGAAATTCATTGTGAGTGCTTCCAATTGTTTCTTCAGGATTATAATAAATTATTCATCCGAATAGATATAATGCCATTGAACTGATAAACAAACAAAAAAATATAAAGTTAAAAATAACGTGGGCACGAAAACAAATTGTGAACGTGATCGTGAGCAAAAAGTGAATGTTTATTTGTAATAAAATTTTTGCACCGATCCACGGTCTAGATATCGATCTAAGCTCGTTGCGATCGTTTTTTCGAATTATTTTCATCATAATTTCGCAACGGACAACATTTTTGGAATTCGGAATCCGAGAACGATCGTCTTTCCTTCTTTTTTAACTCTCAAGAAGTTTTGATCGATTCGTGATCGTTTGTGCCTCAATATACTAATTAACTTTGGTGAAAAATTGGAAATTACAGCATGATAATATCTCATCGTAATATTAAACATTGCCACGAATGTGTCTCGTCGTTTTAAAATTGTTTATTGATCAACGCGATTTATCGCAACCGAGAAATTGCTCGAAGCTGTCGTCATGGCGTGCATCAGAGCACCGAGATCGGTGCGAAGCTCGAGCGATGATATTAAAGCCGATTCGACAAGGAATACGGTTCAGGTACATAATAACAAATGAAACTTTATATTTTTATTATATACACGTATTATTCAATCTTCAGTTTTGATATCAATCAATCTACTAGTCTAGGAAAAGCCCCAAAAAATGTTTAAAAACAATTTTTTTCTTATTCGAAGCTCTCGTAGTTGAAAAATATTACAAAAAAAGAAAAACGGGAAAAGAAAACAATTGAAGCACGTGGGGAAAGTAATAAAAACCAGACGTTCCATTTCCCTCGCGCGCGGTTATCCAACGTCAACACGAGCCGCGACGTTATTCCGAAATACTTGTGATTTGGTATCGTTCTAAAAAACAAAACAAAAAAATCTAAAACCCAACAGGTCCGTACGAGATTCGAGTGAAAACAGTCTCGTTGTGATATTTCTTTCGCAAAGAGAAGAAAAAATAACAAAAAAAATAAAATAAAAAAATAAAATAAAATATGAGGGTGGAAAAAGATGGAGGGAAAAAATGAAGATCGAAAAGTTGGGCTGAAGCGCCAGTTCTAGTGGCGTCGTTAGTGCCAGTGGAGGAGTCTTCTCTCTCGTTGCCCGCGAGGCGCGGTGACCCGAAATTATGAAGGAAATTATCTCATTTCTCTCTTTGGAACGAACAAAAATAGTCGTGTCGTCTCGCTCCTCACTTCTATCTGTCTTTTCCTCGTCTCCCTCTTTCTCCTCACTTTCAGCCTCCGTCTCTCGTTCACGTCGTGGCACACGCGGCGTGCGAGACTCGTGCGCTCTCTCAACAGCCTTATAACAGCAGCAAAATGTCTCTCCCTTTCTCTCCCTCCCTCTCTCTCTCTCTCTCCCTCACTCGCTCTTCCTCTTGCTGCTGCAACAGCCACGAGATTGCACTGCCGCAAATACGCGACCGAAACGCAAGTGTCTCCTCGGTACGCGTAGTACGAGAAGAGTATATAGGTAGGACATAAATGCAACCGAGAGAGCTCAGTCTTAACCCAAGAATAAGTGTATATATACAGCGTGCCCCAAAACTCGCGCTTCATAAATATTAAAGCTGCTTTTTATCCTTTAATTCGTTCGAGACGAAGCCTCGATTTTGATAAACTTTCCGTTCGGCCGCAGCAAATGCTTAGCTCATAAATACCTTCAGTTGTCGATCCTCAGGGAGCGACGCAGGTCGAAATAAAAGTTCAGTGCCAGTCTCCAGGGCCCAACATTACCTGAAACGTGTTAATAACTTCCAATCACAGCTCAATTTTCTCATTAACGCTGCATCCGAGAAAAAAATGTGTCATTAATTTTTTTCAGTATAATTTCGTGATCATTTCGTTCTGTTAATTTTGGATCTGATTTTTGGAGTACTCTGTACATACAGTATATACACTTGGTGTTTGCGTCAATGTATATGCACTCCTGAGTGCATACATCATGGATGTAAGCACGTATGGAACCCTCACAAAAAGCTCAACCTCATGTTTTTGTACTCTCTGACTAATCTTCATTCTCTTTGTACCTTTTCTCGCTGTCTAGCATTGCCTCATATTCTTATTTTACTTTTCTGTTTACTATTTGTTGCATTCTCCTGCATCCGTCTTTTTTCGTCTAATTTTTTTTCGTCAAAGAACATGTCGAAGTCACTCGATCTGTCGGTCACTTCGTTCTTAGATAACAGATTTTTTATGTTCGTGATATGAAGAGCTGTGAAGTCACGAGGGTGACATTCTGTGGCAATTAAAGATTTACGATCATCCTAGCAATGGATCTACTCTCAAAAAATCATGGATTCCGTACACTGAACAAAAAAATAAAGTATTGCCAACTACGCGATGAGATTGGATGAATTTCATTGCGCCAATGGTCATATTACGTTTAGTTAATCACCCGGTGGTTGATCCATTGAAAGTCATGTCATTGAGACAACTACGTCACGATTTTGTCGCTAAATTTTAATTTATTGAAGTTGAGTTTATTTCATGTGATACAACCGTAATAAATGGTTACATTGAGAAAAAACAAAACTTGAGATACAGAATCGATTGAATTTGAAATAACCACATGGAGGTTGAGTTGTATACAGTTTGTCCGTGATTTGATAAAATAATAGCATCGAATAAACTTCTCTGCGAGAATTGAATTCAATGACACCATAGATCAACGGAATATAATTTGTGATTAAACTAATTACCTAGTAGTAATTTGGATGAAATCTTTTGTTACTATTCAAACAAATAAACTTTTTGCTAAAGCTACTAAAATTTCGTTGCGCAAACAATAAGTTTTGCTTAATACGAATTATATATATTGTAACCGGACAGCTTTATTCCCTGGCTGGATTTCTGGTGTGGCAGAAATCCGCTAGAGGGCCACGGGCGAAGCGCTCTCGCGTGAGCGTCGCACCGCCCGTGTGCCCATAAAGCTCCGACGTTGAACCGTTAAATAATGATCACTCCGACCGACGATCGTCGAGAAAATCCGAACCCTTGTTTTATGAGGTATTAAGACTTATCGTACAATTAAAGTACTCTGATATAAAAAGGTTCTGCCACCTAATTATGTTAGGGGATAGGCGCTCTTACGAGAGAGCAAAAAATCGATTAATCGTATTTACTATTGAAAGTCGCAAAATATAAAATCAAAAATATCAAATAAAAAATATTCCAAAAAATATATATATCAAAAAAAGTTTCAAATATTTCTTACAGTCCTTTCAAAATCATAATTGTTCAGTACAATCACTGTACGTTTTGATTATACAATGCAATTCATTTAATTCAAACATTATTGATAAAATTGACTGAAATACTTTACCACATTTTCCGAGCAATGCCATGATACTATTTCAAATATTTATTGAATTTTATTCAAAAAATGTTTTGGTTCTATTGAATATTTAAAGTTTTACTTCAAATTGCCGGCATAGTTGGCTCAACAAAATACCTTCAACTACGCGCGGAGGTTCCGTCAACTACGCCATTGGTTTCGCCGTATCCAACCTCAGGGCGTAGTTGAGCCAACTACGCCTCCGTTCTCAGCACTACGCCTTTTTTTCAGTGTAGTTCAAGTGACTTTTCAGGGAACTAGATTATTTTTCGTTGGAATAACGAGTCGAAGCACTCTAAAGTGCTTTAAGGTGATTGGAACAGTACGAATCTGTTGAGTATTCGGTTCAAGAATTATCAGACCCGTATCAAAATACTCATGACTTCAGTCGATTTAATTGCATAGTGTTTTTAACGATCAAATCTATTTCTCGGGTTTTATGATCTCTCATGATTGTCTCCAGCTGTTCTGGTTAATGGTTCAATGTTTCGTTCTTCCGGATAAAAGTACAGGGTAGGGCTTTCCAATATAAAATCACTCCTTGGAACTGTGAGCGTCCAGCGAATCAAAGATTACTTGTGACTCACCGTTCTTTTCTATATTAGATGAAAGTACTACATATAAACACGTGCACACACGAAATGAACAGTAAGTAACTAAGTTTTCAAGTTGTACCATGCAGAGCTGTTTTGGTTTACGGAGAGCTCCATCCGCGCTCTATGGTTATGACGTATTCACCATTAGTCGTGCTCTTGGTGTCATGGCACACTCTCTATACTTCACCATTAGTCTTGGGCTTTCAGTGTACCTCGCCTGCATTTCCGCAGTCACCGTTAGTCGTGTCCTCTTTGTGCTCTGTTATAAGAACAACGAGAATTCTTGTATGGTACTTAATAATTGCGAGAATTTCTCTTTTTCTCGGCTCTTTATTTCTTTTAAGGCAGTTATGTCTTCCAGTACTAGTTTCCATTATTTTGAAAAGCACTGTTGCATTTTGTTGTTCTTTATTCATTGAGACTTTTTAGGATATGAGAAATAACTAGTTTGACAATCACAAAATCATTAATTCAATCAATTTGATCACACGAGTTAAAAAAAAATTGAAACCTACTGACGAATTCGTTGATTAGTGGATTTTCAGACCCTCCAATTACACTCCCTCTAAACCAATCCACCCCACATAAGCTCAAGGATTAATTACTGGCCTAGCTTTGAATTATAATTTCATCGAAAATCCGATTTCCCCACCAGCATTGTTAGTACAAATGTTTTATGATTTGCCCTGGTCCGTATTTCTAGGATATTCACAATTCACAGCAATATTATCAACGCGACCGCTCCTTCGTACACTGAACTTTCTTCATCGATCTCTCACGCGAACGTATATATGCCCATTCGTTTTACTTCATCTCAGCCATTTTACACTGTTAACTTTATGGGCCTGTGCAACGTCCGAACGAGGAGATGGTTACTTCTTGCTCGTTTGGAGTCAGCAAACTCTGCTGCTCGCCAATTTTCATTAAGCCTTGGATACGATGGCGATAACGTATCTGTTCCCGGTATATGGGGAATTCTGTGTGCTTAATCGATAGTTCGTGCGGTTTCTGGTTTTGTGTGTAATTTTTCTAAATATTCTTCAAGATTTGTTTTTTAATTGAAAGTCACCCTCATTTTTTTTGTACGCAAATCGATCGATTTTCGTTTGAAACGATTGATATCTTTTTCACGTTCCAACTGAACGATTCCCCGTCGATTTTAATCGAGTTCTCCCGTTGTGATTTAGCAGTAAGCGGTACTGCATATTATTTCTATAACAAAGATAAGAGTCAGTGATTTGAGTACGTCACGAAACGCAAATGCGAGAAATTATTGCCGCGAGGGTGCACCAGCTTCGTGTGCCTGACAAGGAAATAATAATCGCGAAACTCGCCTCTACGTGCATGTGTATGTATACTTTGGAGAATGTAAGACGAACGCGAGCACATATCGTATCTTTAAATACATATTACGGATATATATAAAAATATGTACATACAACGTGATGGGTTTTCGAATCTATCGTTTCCCAGATGCCTCGGAGCATCGAGATCTCTCGGGTAAATAATCGAGCATGGACTTTCCATCATTGATCGCTGGGTGTACTTCCATCGATTGCACACCATTTTTACTGTGACATTAAAGTACAGTGGATAATCAGAACGATTATTTAACGATCCGAATAAAATGGAGAAAAACGATTAAACTATTATTTACTATCTATTGGCCGATTGCCCAATGCAATTTGTCGAGAGAAAGTTGATCAATGCTGAAATACCATTTTAATAGAATAGACAAAATATTTCGAAAAATATACAGAAGTTTAAAAAAAAAACTTTATTTATAACATTCGATGTTTGAGAAAATGTTTTTGATCTATTTTTTAATGTTCACCTTGTTTTATTATGATTGTAGATCTATACAGACTGGGCGAATCATTACTTGGAACGCGGTGGTTGTAAAAGAAGGGTTACCGACCTCCAGGCGGACCTTTGCGACGGTGTCCTGCTTGCGGACCTCGTCGAAGCCGTCAGTGAGTATATTATATACATTACGTACATCATTTATGCTTTTAGTTATCCCCGGTATACACGATATTAATATATGCAAGCGTCGATATGATTTACGACATTCCTCGCATTCTCAATTGCCAATAAAACTCTACACCGTGTAAAACTCGTTAACGCGCGTCGTGTGTCGAAACATTTTGTTTGCTTTTGAGTCAATTAACTGGATCCCTAGAACGAGAGTTTTTGTCAAGAATCGCGGTGGAAAAATTGATTCCATGCATTCCCCACAAGCTTCTGACACTTCAATTCTTGAACAAATCATTTCGACGAATTTCATTTTTGTATTGTAAAACATCGTAATGAGCACGTTTGATATTGACACAACATAAAAATGAAGAAAATCAAAGTGTTTATAGTTCTGATATATAGATACGATTACATGAAGAATAAAAATTGACGATTCAACGGTGTCTAACAGTATACGAAACTGTACGATGGTGGCCACGTCATAGTGCGTAAAACACCATTGGCAATGCTATTATGGCTTTGGACAGTTAACCAACTAATGGCGCAGTGTCTCACACGGTTATATAGATAGTCTGCGTTGGATATATATGTATCCGGTGTCCCAAAAGTCCAAAGTAAAATTAACATAGTCAACAAATCGTTCAGTTTCAAAGGGAAAAAATATTTATTCATATTTCTATTAAATGCATCATTACACGAATATTAATAAATGAGTTTGTTTCATTTCGAGAGGAGGAATTACAAATTATCGATTAAAAATGACAATCACGACAAAAGTCATGTGTATTTAAAAACGTAACATTTTATAATTCAGAAAACAATTGTTAGAGACCCGATGACCAAATTCTCTGATAAAATCGACATTTATAAAGAATTAAGAATCAAAATTCGTGATTTTTATACTCTGTGAAATTCAGCGGCGTAAAAAAATGTTGATAAGAGCTTTTTGTAAAATTTGAAGATTCGTCAATTGTGTAAAAGTTGATCACGATGACTTCTGTGACACCGTTTACACATATTCGTATTATATGCCATATAGACCGTATAAGACGTACCATAATGAAAGAGAGGAGGTGCTCGACCGTAAGCCTCACAATATACTTTGGACGTTCACGTGCGTCGGGTTGACACGGGTCACGTGCCACTGCTTTGGCACGTGTTTGCCATCTCACTCGCTCACCATATGCTACCGTGAACTGCAGGCTTCGTTTACTTTATGACTTGACGACGTTGGAAAAAGATTAATTTAATTCTGTGTAATATTTGGACAACAGACGTTGGCTGGTTACAGACGATGTAGGCTTGTGTTTAAAGAATCGAGGTGTCAGTAATAAAAACCGGAAGTAAATACGTATTCGATCTTCCATAGAACTATTTTTTTGCAGCATTTGAAAAAACTCTCGGTTCGATTATTAATGCAATTCATTATTTTTGTTTGTTTGAATAATTGGCCAAGTAAATCGAGCTCGAATAAAAACACTATTTTTACGTTATTTGTGCAGCCAATCAGAAGGTGATTGACGTCAACAGAAAGCCAAAAAGCGCTCAACAAATGGTAAGTCTTTATGTATTTTTATTATCATACGTCTTACGAAATTTGATGAGGTAACTTGTAGACAGATAGTCGAACTCAATTTGAGAAACCGGAAATCAAAAGTTTCATGTCTAGTTTTAAAAATAAGCGAGCCTTTAACGCCCCTTGCATGTGATATATAGAGCGCCGGAACTATTATAACGTACATTTTCCAATGGATTTCGAACATCCGCGTTTTGAGAGTCCCGAGTGCATAACCAATGACCCTAGGCTTTACTAGCACAGCTGCATCGTTACTCAGCGTACCATAGATCACGTGAGTCTTCTTTCCAGACGACGAATTAAAACTGGGAAAAAGGCCACTTTAACCAAAAATAACCTGGTGATATGAAAAATTTCGGTAGAGATACATTTTTTCGTTCACGATACGAATGTCTGTTTTTGACAGGATTCGACATTCGTGTCGATTCATTATTTGATATAATTTTTTTAATTCCCCACCGAAACATTGGAATTTATTCATTTTTGTGATTATTCTTTGTTACGAATTTCATTGACATAATCCGTTGAGCGATCTCCTTCCAAGAGAATATTCTAGATCCGTTAAGTAGGCGGATTATGCGAAAACGCCCACGTCTGTAATAGTTCGAAACAGCAGACAAACTAGCGATGCGAAGATTTCCATCCTTTGGAAACTGTGACCGCAGACACCGATCGGATAATGATCTTCGAGAGATGGAAACAGATATATAGATGAAATACAGAGAAACAGTGAGATTAAAACGGATGTATAGAAACGTTAACAGACGCTTTATAGATTCGAAATGCATCTCCGGGAAACGAGCCACGTCACATCCGTTGAATCGTGTATTTATTCTTTGTAGCTTGGAATATGGAGAGTGAAAAAAAGTACGCACGCCTTTTAGACTCGTGCGGTGACGAATTTGCATAAGCCCTGTGTGTGTGCAACATTAGAAACTCCAGGAACTCTCAGTGTTCCATGCATTTTTATGTTTTCCATTATTCTCCCACTCTGCAGCCATTCTATTGTCATTATATAACAGTAGATGGATCATTTTTTTTCACCATTACCTCGAGCTTGTATATTTAAAACGTTGGGTTACTAATTCAGTAATTCCCATTGTTATTCATATTCGATTGTAGTTTAACACTGTTTTATGATATTTACAGGACGTACTGGATCTCTAAGCTCATTTTAAGGTAGATCGATGACGACTACGCGATCTTTGCGGTATCTATTGTAGATATCAAAGTTTGCAAATGCAAAACTGACTTTAAAGCGATGATTTAATTATTTTCGAAATATAAACAGTGGAGAATGAATATTTTTATATGATTTTAATGTTCAAAAAATGTTTAATAGTTAAAATTTGTCCGTTACTGTCGTTTGCCGAAATTGTCAGTTTTGTTGACAACCTTCACAGTGTATTTATGCAAAAAAATTACGCAACAGCAAAAATTTTGCCAGTTTACCTATCACCGTTAATTCCATCGATATTTATCAAATACGGTAAAAACATTCGAGAACAGGAAAGAAAAAGACAGTTAAATTGGCAAACTGTCACGTCTGAAGGCATGTGCTAGCAGACGCCGAATACAGAGTTGCTAAGCGCTCTCGCACTCTTTCCTGTGTTATTCCTGTGGAAATCTCAATAATTTTACAACGAATACTTTTTTATTTTTCAGTCGATTTTTAACGGTAACGTCCAAAAACTCAAGCACTTTTATATTCAGGAATATTCGCGGAATACAGTTATCAATTTTTTATTACAACATCTTGGAAATACCGAATGTAAAAATTCAGTAAGTCTTGACATGCATATGATTTTTCTATGTTCGTGAGGATAAGTGTCTGGAAACAGTCGATGTTGACGAATTAATTACTACCAAACTAGATGGTAAATAGCGTTCAAGTTGCAAATATCAATTCATCCGGTATTTATGTGTAACTACAAAAATTGTCAGCTCTTCATCTTGGATGGCTCAAATTCACCAATCTACCTTAACGTCCCATAATTAATCCCATACGAAAGGCATTTATGCATGAAAATGCTTCAAACGAGAACTAGACTCGCTTGAGTAGGTCTCCCTGAAATTCCTTCATTTTGGATTGAACCGCGGAACGTTTCCAGGCCAACTAAATCCTCGACTTGTCGTCTGCTCCCATCAGCCAAGTCTCGTTTCTCTAAGGTAATCCTCTATATATCTCTGGCTACGATGACTCGACGACGCGATCACCAAACTTTACTATAGCGATCTGTATACCAACGGGGCAAATAAAACAAGACAAACTTAATTTGGGGACAAATTTGTTTCGCGAAACTCTCGTCAGAGCCAAGGACTTACCAAGCTTTTCTACTTTGTTTCAAGCTTCGCGACTTTTGCATCAAGTGGCGATTTATTTACGAGTTAAATACACTGGTGACGGCTAGCACTGACCGCGTTAAAGATTCGAAGTTACCGGAAGAACTTCGCAGTCCCTTTTCCTCTCAGACTCAAATTTATATATCACTTTATGTTGCTTTAACTCATGAAAGTCTATACGAATCCGAGATTCGAAAAGCTATTTCTATTTCTCGTGAGTGTCCACTCTTATCCTCCGATGACTCATTTTCTCTATTTCACTGTCCACACATCATACGCACATCACATCGTCAACTTCACCGTCTCTGGACCATCTCTGTTTAACTCGACGAAACTCCAACGATTTATTTATAAACAAACAGTCCTCATGCTACTTCGAAACAAATAAATCAGACATATTTCCGGCGGCGTTACTGAGTGATTATACATAATTGAATCAACGACTGGATTTATATACGTTCGAGTGTTGCTGCTTCAATGACAATATTTAAATGTTTTTTAGTAACGAAAGTATTTAGTTGATGATTAATTTACGTATAAATAATAAAATAGCAATGCTGATATAAATCAGATTCAGGACTATGGGAATTGACGTTTAAATAGCCCCTTAAAATATCACGAACGACCATAGAATACTCACGTCTTTTTTAATCAGCCCTTTTCAACGTTCATGCGTTTTATCACCTTTCGAAGTTTCATTTTATTATTGACACGAAGAAAATGAATGAGCCTTCCGTGTTATACGTTTGTGTGTTGACCGATTTTGATCGCGTGCATTGCCTCGATCCTTATTATCCCGAATACAAAGTCCACTATTCCGAGGTCAGGAGCTACGAGAGAGTTACGCTCGACCTCAAACTTCTTTTATTTCTTGCCGAGCCACTACCGAGCTACCACAGGTGGTCTCGTCTTCTTTTTCTTCTTCTTCATCTTCTTCGTCTTTTGCTTCGTCTTCTCGATTCTGGCCCGGGAACCGAGTAAGCAGGCGGAATATTTACCATCCAGGGTGAGGTAGGCCACATCGAGGGATGAAAGGAGACACGAGGGCGTGACCCTCTACCACGACCTAACACACATGCGAGACGATCCCCTCCGACTCACAGTGGCGTCCTAAATCCTTCATACGGATATTTTCCATCTTTTATTATCCCGGCGTTCTCTTCGATTTTTCGATCTTCGGTACGAGATATGCAATAAAATGGTCAAATATCTTCAAAATTTTATTGGGAAATTGTAAAATTGAAGAGGGCAGCTTGAAAAATTTATTGGTCATTGCTGCTCGACAATAGTAATAAAAAAGAATTTCAAGTTTTATTTCGAACAGCAACACTTTTACTAGACATGGTAATTATTATACCAAATAAGGAGGGAACACGATTTTTTTTTTACCAATGTTGTAAACTTTTTGAGCATTCAATTCGGAAAGATTTATTTTTTCTGTGTCGTAAAAATTGACTTTTTGATTTGATCAAAATAAATCAGAAAATTTCTGCATATCGAACTTATTTCTTGGGTGGAAACCATAAAAGTCATCGTAACGTGCAACAGCTCTTGTACATCTCAATCAAAAGGAAGAATAATCGTTATTGATGCATAGAATTAGCAAGATCGATCAATCAGTTCGCATTGAACGAAGATTGTGTGTGTGTGTATCGTACCATGACCTCGTCAGATCCGTTATGAAGTGCACGTAGCAATTTGCGCTCAGGGAGTCTCATAATGAAAATTAAAGAAGTAAAAAAGAGAAAGAATCATCGAAGAAATAGGAATTTGCTTAGGGGCGTACTTTTCCACGATCTTGCTTGTGACCTCAGGCCTAGATCTTGCGGACCTTGCGCCAAACTCGTCATTTTCTTCTTCTACTCTTTTGCTTTTATTTGTTTTTTTCTCTCTACTTTTTCTTTTCTGAATGCATTGATTCTTCGTTATGCCGTTCATACTCTTATCGTCTTCCTTCGCTCGGTTGTAGATGACGATTGATCGATCGAACTCTGTATTTATTAGCGAGCTTAATCTACTAGTTAATTATTGTAGTTAAGCCGCTATCTTACTCTCGCTCCCTCTTTTTCTCTCTTCGGACGAACGTAAGGTTAGTTATATGCTGCTTACAGCGAAGACTTATGTCTTCAACGGTACCGGTCCATATTTCATCTTACAGATATTGATCGTGACTAGCGCCTATTTGCTCGCATTACTTTCTCACTCATGTCTTGAGTACACGGGAACAGTAGCAGCAATTTACCAAGATGATGATGCATTTACGATATTTTTTTCTCAAATATAAAAAAAAAAAAAAAAAAAAATAAGAAAAATAATTATTTAGAATTTAAAAACATGCAAGACTGAAAAAGTAAAAAAATGGAATATTTATCATTGAAAAAAATGCAAAATTGGACAAACATTCGAAATATATATAAAGTTTCATTTCTATTCTCTCATTTATATTCACTTTAGTCCCCATTGCGCCATTTTACGGAGGTCTCACTGTCCGCACAATAAAATTCGGTAAAAAAAGAAAACCGATCTACCCCGTCGAGCATACCTTTACAGAATAGAATAGCACGGATGCAATCCGAACTACAAAGCTCGAGCAAAGGGAAACGCAATTCTCTCCTGTAGCTCCGAATGTACGAAATTTCACAAAAGGTCGAGGACCAATGCGTGAAAGGATCTCGACGGAAATTTCAAATTCCTTCGCTTTTCACACCATTGCGTTCATGAGGAAAACATCTCGACCTGCGTGAAATCATGCATGCAAATAAAATGTATGTCCTTCTGTTTTGCTGTAGTCGTTTTGTTTTTACACCTAGAGATGTAAAAAAATTCGATTCTTTAAAAACATTATTTTTTGATGGTGTCACTCTTTATATATCATTTCTAAAAATTTCTTGGGAATCGGTAACATATTGCAGCTGTGAGAAAAAAATGTCATCTCTATTTGACAGATGCTTAAACACCAAAATGTTTTGTTTCAAAATGGTGTTTTTGAAAACGGTAACCATTCTGTCTCGAAAACTAAACGACCGATTTGAAGAGGACCTTTACACAGTTGACTGGTCTCTGCCGAGCGATTTTTCTTTTAAACATCATAATTTTTGTTTCACAAGTAAGAAAAGAAAAAAATATTTTGGCAAAATTCCGACTTTACAATTCAAACCTCTGCCATATTGCGAAAAATGCATAAACAAAAAATTCGGCCTTGACAAAGACTGTTTTTTTGTCGACTTTAAGAAAAAAATTTTATTTTATTTTTGGGTTAAAGCGTACAGTCGGAATCGTGGTTACAGCAAATAGCATTTTGCAAAAAACTGTTTTACAAAAACTACAGCCACAGCTCATCTGATTAATTTTTTTCAACGAAATTTCCTGCTTTCATTCACAACGATATCTCTTTTTAAATATACAAAAAATTATTTCAGCAGATACATTTTTTCAGTATGAAAAAAATTGTTGAAATTGACCCTATTTTTGGCGCCTCTAGATGTATGCAAGCCCTTAAAGAACAGATTTTTTCGATCGAACGTACGATAAATAAAATCGTCGTTTTTGTGGTAAGTTTCAGAACAAATTCAAAAATATCCAAAGTACGATTTCTTTTTGACTATTTCGCAAAAAATGGAAGCGAAAAAAGCGATGTTTTCGGTGTTTCTTGGTTAAAGTACATAAAAAAAAGCTACTTACAAAAAAATTATTATACGGTTTGAATTAAATATGATTCTTTCATTATGACCATGTTTGTAACGGACTCTTATTTTTCAAGAGTGATCGAGCCCACCTAAGAGTCGCTCGGGAGCTCGCTAATTTGGTGCCACTCAGCGGGAGAAATGACGTGGACCTTGTACACAAGTAGCAGTTTACAGTGCATACAAATGTGCCCTTAGAGTTGCATCAATTTTTCGAGTCTCTTTCTTTCTCTCTTCTCTCTAGGTTGGATGACTTTTGTACTGTAATATAAAATTCATCCACCAATATTTCTATATTTTTTGTATATTATCATTATAATTAATTTCCAAAACGTTTAATGAATTTTCACAAATCTTAGATCTTTTTATCCGATAACAAATATTAAACATTTGTTTTCTTTTTTCTCCACAAATTTTCTTTCGGAACTAGGAATATGCTGATCCTTTTTCAATTATTTGGATGAAAGAATTTTTACTATTTATCGATGAATTATAAAAGACTACGGTACAATTTCATTCTGGCATTACATAAAATCCAAATAACTACAATTTTTTCTTCTAAATAAAAAAAATTTCACGCGAGAAAAAAATATTAAATCGTCATTTGTAAATGTCATAATTTGCTTTCGCGTTAAGTTAGTTTTGCTGTGTTCGAAGTATAAAAAAATTAGTGTCTCACATTTCTGTGGGCTCGTACTCGCTTTCCATATCTCTCTCATTTACTCCCTTCTTTGTTGCATCTCTTTTCTCTCTCCCTTCGACTCTATGAGAAAGAAAAGAAAAAAAAAATACACGCGTGTCCCTGTACCCAAACGTTGATCGTACGAGTCGTGGATATGGAACTCACGGTGTGGTTCTCCCTTCCTCGTTCGGCCAATTGCCGAGTTCTCGGTTTACCTCTCCGCTCTTACCTATATACCTCTCGCGCGTGTTCCAGGTCTCGTTCTACCATTCTCATGCCGCGGTTAGTTTCTCGTGAGTGGTCCGATTGCGCGGATGCTGTGCGCGACACCTCATCGCCAATTAACTCGATACATCCGATCGATTCGATCGATGAGTTATCATTGATCTCGAAATATATTTAAAAAAGCTCCGCCAATTCCTAATTAGTTGTGAACCAAGTGAAATAAACAAAAAATCTGTAACTTTTAAAAGTGTATTCGCAGCGAGATTCAATGTTCATTAAAGAGTAAGACAAATTAATAATTCTTTAATTCAGAATGAAGATTTAAAAAGGTGGAATCGAAAAAAAATGTTGTATTAATTACTCAATATTAATACTCGTTTATTTAATTGAATATTTGACGTATATTTTTTGTTTACTTTGAAGTAAAATATGAAATAACCTGAACCACATTTGCCTGAACGTCAAGTAAACAACGATCATTTTCAATATTAATTTCTCCCTGTATTCTGTCGTTGCTCATCAGTTTTCAATGTCATTGCCCAGTGACAGTGTTGTCGGAAGTTAATTAACGTGTTTTCAACTATATTCCATCTGCAAACTTCGTCATAACTCGAAGCATGACACTTACAATTACATATACACACGGAGGTGGTTCGGAGTTTCCAACACTAAATCGTGTGTAGTACGAACGCGTTAACAGGTGCTCCGGAGAGCGCGCGCGGTAATCGGAGTCCCTCGCACGATTAATTCAATTTACTCACGACCCGGGATGTATATTATAAACAGCTCTGACCGGTGGCTAGCGAGAGTCTTTTAATTAATAGTATAATCTCCGAACTATCAAATTAACCAAATAAATCAAATGTAAATTAATTAGAAAAAATCCAATCGCGTTATTTTCGTTTCGAAACGATAAACCCCGAAGCTATATATGTGCAAACGTGAGAATTTACCAGGCTTAGAAAATGAATAAAAAGGAAATTGGAGGCATGAAAAATTCGCCGCTTTAGCAGGTCGTTGAGAACTTGCCAAGGGTCAGCTGTTTTTGCTTATACATTTACATTATATATATGTATTCGGCATGAGGAAAGAACGCAGTGAAAGATACTCAACGCTGTAAACGATACACGAGACTATTAATCGTCGTCCCAGTTCAGTCCGTCGTACATTGCACGTTTATATACATATATACACAATAAACCAACACACATAAGAGAGAAGATAAAAAAGGAAAGAATATTGTCTCGGGAGGATATTGTTTCTCGCTGTCTTGGCTTTCGACCTCTCTTCAGGGGCAACCCTTCTTCCCTCCCTCGTATCTTTTTTCTTCCCCCTCGTGTGGGGTCTTCGTTTGTTTCGTCTATTTACCCGTTGCTCTCTTGCCTACCTGTTTTCTGGTTCTCACAGTGACTTACCTCGATCGTCACGTCGTCTGAGCTACCGTAAACCCGTTGCAAAAGCATGCCGAAGAAGTAGAAATATTTAACTCGAGTTGTAAGGGCTACGCACTCACAAAAATCAGAAGAAATGTTGAATACTAATTTCGACATACAAATTTTGTAGGTAATCAGTCCGGATAACTTCTTCGAAATACTCTTCTGTCTCTGTTGATTCATATTGCGACATCTAGTGAAAAATCGCCAGGCTGGAGCGAAAACTATGACCGCACTTACGCGATTTTTGATATTTGGATCTTACTATTTGTCATTCAGAGACTTGAGAAGCATTTCAAGTCTGCGATCTCGCCGAGAATTTTCCGGAACTGTGGCACATTTAGAAATGAACAAACTACATAATTTTTTAAAAAATAATACCATTTTATTTTCATTGATACAGTTCTTCCAATTTTAAACCCATCAGGTCTGGCTGCGATTTCTAAATTTAGAACATATTAGTAAAAAGAACATCGTTGACTGTTTTTTTTTGGTTCCTTCTTCATTCAAATCGTCCAGATTTTATAAATAGAACACCGCAACAAGTCAAAACAGTGCTATGTCACGGGCCGATAAATTTAGACGTCAATTAATTGATGATGCTCAGATATATATAGAGTTGACAAAAAAACTAGTTGCAGTGGTGTCAAAAGAACTGCAGGAGCTTTTGTTCACATAATGATTTGGTTGTGATTCCTATTTTGTTATTTCGAAATTGTATAATAAGAAAAAATCGTTAATAGTAATAAAAATTAATCGGAAAATATGATTTATTTCTTAATCTCAATTTTGTAATTAGCATCAATTTTTATTTACATTCAACTCAAATTTTTGTTGTGTCTCCAATAATTAAAATGATCGTCTTCGTAAAATTGTGACCATGTAATGTTTGTTTTTTTTTTTGTCTTACTCGGACAAATAGGCGAAGATCCGTGGTTCGCGACCTTCGTTTCAGTAACGCCTCTGTCAGTTGCACTCTCGAGAATACGTTAGAATCGCTTTTATACACGCAAGAAACGGCTGCTTACGCTCTGATGCCGGAGATGCGCATCTCTCGGTCGACCCGTTGACTCCTCTCGCTGGTGACGAGATGCAGAAAAAAAAGAAAAATGAAAAAAAAAAAAATATATAGAAAAACTACAGAGCGAAGAAAACGAGGAGGCTTCCCGACGAATTTGCAACGACGTCACGTCGTTTCGCTACTTCTTCTTCTTCTACTTCTCCGCGAGATTTATATATTCTTCCTTTTTTTCTTTCTCTCTTTTTAAGAGCTCACGTAAAAAATGCTCGTTTAGATGAAACTGTTAGCAAACGCGAGTGGTCGGTATATTTGAGTCAGCACAGTGAGAGCCGCGAATGAAACTTTTAAATAAACAGACGTGCTTCGAATTGGAGCAGAGGAAGAAAGGTAGCAAGCAAAAGAGAGCTAGAAAGAGAGAAGGAGAGGAGGGACTGAAATGAAGTAAAGATAAAAAGAGGGCAAAGGCGAACAGGAAACGAGATCGAAATTAACTGCTTATTATGAAATTTTCCTGAAGCTTTTTTCTACGTTTTATCTACTTCTGATTTTTCTCCAAACTCATAAAAGTCCCACAATTAATTTAAAAACGTTGTGAGACAGTGTAATTTTAGAGAAAATATTTCAATGTGAAATTTACGATCTCGCTTACATTTTATACGAATATTTAATAAATATTCGAAAGTTTAGTGTGTATAAAAATTGTTCAGTGATAAAAAAAACGATCAAGATAACATTGCGAGGCACGTAATGAAAAAAATCAAATCGTTCGTGTCTTTTGAGTCGTTCACGAATCTTGGCTACAATTAAATCAAACAAGAGGGTTGAATTAAGAGACAGAATTAGGTCAACGGAGAGTCTATTCTAGTGGAACGACGACGATTGTTCCCTTTAATCATGCAGATGAAGTGTTGCCTCAATCGTTACAGCATCTTTCCCTGCACATCTCGTCTACCTTCGATCATTCAATCGATAACGAGGTAAGAATTCCCATGGTATATATAGTTACGTAGAAAAAAAAAACCATAATTGAGATCGTCACGATCGAATCTGAAATTTAAATTTACTATTTAAATTCTTGTTCGGCCTCTGCCCCTCGTATCTCTCTCTGGATGACTCTTGAGATCGCGAATTTAAGAATCCCATCACTTCCGGTAAACAAACGACCGGCGCCACAGGACTCGAGAAACATACTCGTAATTTTTTCAAGCTTTCATTTTATTTTATTTTATTTTATTTTATTTTTTTTATATTTCATATCTTTTATTTTTTTTCCTTTTCACGAACATGTGTTTATTCGTGAGCGATGATCGAAAAGACGATGAAACAAAGCGTCTTCGGGCCTGCTAATTCGCAGACGCCTTTCGTCGTATTAAAAATAGCAACTCTCCACTCTTCTTTCATGCTCAGTCGAATTCTTTTTTTATTTGCTTATTTCAATTCTCCGCGAATCGGCACATCTTGAGAATTTTGAGATATTCTTCGTCATAAACATCGATAGCATTGAATTGATTTGAAAAAAAAACGTCGCTTGCGAAAAATATTAATTATTGTTTCAATCGTGTAGACGATGTTTTGAAACAATCGTATCGATAATTAAAAAAAAAAATAATAATTTACAAAGCATATTTTTATCTATGTTTTTTTTATTGTTTTCTCACGTTTCTATCACCGGATGATTGCCTTCAACCTTTATTTTGAAAAACGTCCACACCTTAGCGACTCTTATCTCCGACAACCGATTCCCAATGCACTTCCAGTTACAGTTGAGAGTATACCTTAGTAAATATTTCTATAGCTGTATTTTTCGTTCTTAAAGATATTTGTCATCCTGTCTGTTGATATGGCGAGGAACAATTAACAATTTGTCACTATACAAATGGATTTTTTTTAGCCTTTCCCTTATGACGATTTTTTTTAGAGGATCGGTCGAATTTTCTAAAGGCGTTACTTGTTTAACGGAGTTTTTGTCGTGTGCAATAGCTAGAAGAAATATTGAAAGAATTTTTTAATTTTTATTTCCTCAAAAGTAAATATCAACGGATTAACGAAAAAACTCAAACAGCTGGTGAATTTATAAAAAAATTGTGCACTGTAAATAATTTATTATAGCCTTTCTTTTATTGTTATTGTTGTCGATTGTAATGAATACAGTCAATCAGAACATGAAAGAAAAATAATGTTTCAAGATCGAAAGTGGTAAAAAGAGTGTTCTCAAGTGACTCTATATGCTGTTACTTGTGCGTGGTTTCTATTACGAGGTCAAAGTCATCGCGAGATCGACTCGCGTCTCTCACTACTTTTTGTCTCTCGGTCGCACCTTAATCTCTGTCCTGCTCTCGCGGGTGGGCTTATATTCATACGCGCTTTTGACGGTCATCATTACGGAACGGTGTACAGGTAACTCTATACAGGGATTAGTGGAATTCCCGCTTTTCCGACACCTCGAGCCTCTTGTTGCGGCACTTCTTATCCCTATCTATGAATTTATAACCTACACACACACACACACAGACATCGATATATCGAAGGCTCCATCAAAGCCCGCACCTTTTAACTTGCCGCTGACTCCGATAATAACAATTTCTTACTTCTCGTAATCGATTGGACGCCGACCAAAGTTAAGACATTTTTTTTATTCTCTCTCTCTCTCTCTCTCTCTCTCTCTCTCTCTCTCTCTCTCTCTGTCTCTGTCTTTCTTTCTTCTCTTTGTATCCTGCAGAGTTTTATCTGGCTTACGACCGCAGGATTTCCGTCGGTCTAGCCAAAGAAATGCCTGTGGTCGTCGTTCGCAGCGTGTTTATCAAAATCGTGGAGGCCTCACACCTCGCGATTTTTTAGTGTTAAAAAAAAAATCGTCTGCTTGGCGATCTTTCGCATCTCGGAACATATTAATCTGCCGACAAAAGTTTAGATATATGTTAAACGAAAACGATGAGCAAGACATTCGAGCGGATACCAATTTGTACACAATTTCACAAACCACTCGTAGCTTTCGTTATTTATCGCTTGGCGAAAATGCTGCACGTTAAACGGTTTTAGAAATCATTGTTTCGTTCAAGGCTTTTCCTGATTTTTTTCTGTATTCTTTAGAGCTAGGATTTTTTGCTCTAAATTTTTTACCCAAACCAGGTTTCGAAAAAGAATTCAGCTCAATCGTTTTTGCTCGTACTTTTTCGTTGTTTGCTTGTTTTTTTTTCGGTAACTCAAGGAATTAATAGAACATTAATAGAGATTGTCTCAACGACAATAACGTCAGTCCAAAATTTGGAATATGCTTCGTACGAGGACCTCATCATCATAATTCATAATTATCTTCGTCTATTCGAACTCGTTGAGCGAAACGTGGTCGGTTATATACATTTAAGTGGTGTATATGTGTGTGTCGTGTAATAATTTTCGTTGGCCAATGTATAAACGTCGTGTGCCGTCTGTCCTCTCGGAGATACCATAATTCGACGTGGAGAAGCTTCGCCACACGGTCTCGTGTCTATACGTACACGCAAAACGTCGTCTGCGGTATAATTCGTTGCACTTAACGCGAGACGACATCCCGTCCATCGCAAACGAATTCCGTGGCTGTCTACGCCGCACCGTTGAGACAGCAGCACCAACAGCAGGAGTCCGTTTAGTTTGCGAGCAAAAGCGCGCACAGTAGCAACGCGCTCGCATTTCCATCCTCGTTTTTCTCACATACAGACACAATCGTGTGCATGAAACTCTGTGAGAAACCACGGGAGATCCCAGGAACGCGAGAAACGTTCGTGAAGTCCACGGAGGTTTCCTGCGGGGATCTCTCTCTCTCTCTCTTTCTGTCCCGCTCTCTTTATACTCATGGTATTTGAAAAACAGTCACGTTCGACAGAATCGACGATTCATTGCGTGCTTTGAGAATCGAAGACCCCGATGAGCCGCATATTTTTCGTTTCGCGAACAAAAGGAAAAGCCCGGATGGGAAAAGGTCGCTAAATTTTCTAATCATTCCAGGGCTGTCTTCGTCTTGGTTCCCACATCTTAAAAAGACGGAAGTTGCCCAATTTGTCAGTCACAATAGGACCGAATGTGTCAGAAGATGCTGGATCCTTGCCAGTTCTTTTCTTTTTCGAATGTAAAGAAGGATATTGTTCGAACTCCTACAATAATAATGATATAAAACTTATTTCAACAAATATTGAATCGAAAAATCTGATAATAATCTTCAATAATCATTCCGTTGCTTGCTTTTAATTACTTAATTGTTTACTCGGATTTTTTTAATTGTACCACGTGTATGTATATGCACTTTCTCGAAGAGTGGAATTCTATACGAGTTTTATCTTATTTACTGTCTAAGGACGAGTGCACAGAACTTTCTTATCCATAATATAAACACACAGAGTTGCGTCGCTAAACGCGAGCCAAGAGAAGAGTCAGCTCGTTGCTCAGGCGTAATTAGTCATCCAGTGATTCGCTCGATGATGCTTCATCATTGCTATACGTGCTACAAGTACCCTTTTGGTACACTTTTCCACACAATCCTTCGCTATAGTAATATATATTGCACTTGTGTGTTGGTGGCATTTGCGTTGGCGTGTCGCGACGTTCATTCTTCTTCTTATTTACCCCGAACGAGAGGATGCACGTGTACTTCGCACACGTGATTCTCAGTCCAAGACTGCTTGAACTCTCCGCTGTCATTGAACCGTATTAAGCACTCAATTTTCATAGTTTTGTTTTCTAGTTTTCAACATTTTTCTTGAAGAAAATATCGGCGGAAATAAAATTTGGTCTTTCGGCAATTCGTACGAATTTCTTAATCGTAACAAAATCGATCTGAACACAATTTTTCATTGTTGTGACAAAATTTTGACTACGATACCAATACTGCGCATAAATTATTGGAATATAACGTTTTTTTTTTTTACTTTTCATCCTCAACTCCATAATTAGTAACGAAGATGTAGGAAACATCTGCAAAATTATTATAAAGTCGACACTGTACGGCCGGTCACATTCCCTTCTCCCACGAATGAAACAAACAATACGCCAATTTTGACCGTAATAAAAGCGTTTCATTGTAAAATATGCAAGCGAGCAATAAAACTCTCGACTCGTGGTCTTGGGTGGATTTACTATATATTTTGCTATTCATTCCTCTATTGCTCGACTTAACGTAGCGAAAGCGAGAGAGAGATAGAGAGATAGAGAGAGGAGGTGGAAAAACCGCGAGCCACGCGTGGAACGTGTACGACGAAACGGCCGGCTGCCTCTGTTTGCCCCAGAGATCAGCACGCGGTCGAGAGCACAATTATTGCGCAACGCGAATATCACCGACGGTCCTTGGCATTATTCGCACGCGAGAGTTTCCCCGGTACAGTCGTACAACGTGTTTTTTTTTTTTTTATTTTCTGTATTTTTCTTTGGCTCTTTTTTTACATCGCAATCCTGCATGCTCTACCTTCCGCTTATCTTTTCTCACCGTTTCTCATTCTATCTTTATTCTACGTAACATCTTGTATAATAGCTCTCGTAATAATAGCATTGCGCCTTGTAATTTTTCTAGAAGATATACCTTGCAAATCGTCAAGGCTAAATCGCTATACTTTGCGGATTTGTCCATTGGAAAATCAAAATAAAGAAAAAAAGTACATTCGTCTTCACGGAAATGTTTAAAGAACGATTGACGCAAATGAGATTTTGTTGAAAACGATTTTCTCCGCAAGATACACGGTTATTGGATTTTCCGGGTTTGAAGTTCCAGTGAAAGGAATTTTTCAGGAGCTAAGTGCTTTATTAAGTTAGAGAAACGAGCTGTTTTCTTCTCTCTCCTTTTATTCGTTCCACTGGCACTCTTTTAAACTACGAGCAAAAACAATTTTCTTACTTTGGTATCCATGCGTTTGAACTGCCTTGTTGAAACGTCATCGAGAACGTCAGAATAATAACTTTGTTCCAATTTGTGTCGGACTCAAGGAGAAAATAAAATATAAGTAACGACGTGTATACTACAGAGAACGAAAATGAAAGGCCGCAGTTCTCGCCCTTAATTCGTTCAACGATTCTGCGAGAATAACTTATGATAACTGTTATCGTCTTTCGCTCGTCGAGAGCTACACACACGAGGACGTTGCCTCAATTATTAGCTCTCCCTCTGTTTGCGATATAATACCAGTAATGGGACAGCATGCCGAGAATGCGATTGGATTGAATTAGTAATCGCATTATGCTTGAACCTGCTTATTTCTACATCTTAATTCCTTTCCCTCATCGACTCAATTATTACGTCTCTATTTCCAGAATGTTTGCTTCTTGCAACACAAAACTTTTGGTGAATTTTATATTTCTCGACGTTAGTCAAAAACGTGAATCTATCAAAGGATAAAAAAATTGTTGGATGCAAAATTTTAATAGCATAGTTAATTGGGAAGGCGTCGAGCAATGCGCAACGTAAATTCGTACGTTATATTTCATAGCTGCAGCGCAAAATAATCTGAATTCAGGAACGTAGAAATGAAAAATGTAAGGAACTAGCAAAAATTCTCATTATCATAGCTGAAGGGCAATACCAGGTGTAAAAGTGTCTCCGTTCGAATTCAATCTCTCCACGGAACATTAGAGTCGAAAAAAGAGTCATAAGTAATCGGCGTAAAAGGTAAAAAAACATGAATTAAAGATATCTTGAGATAACGATGGCCCTTTTAGTGGAATATGACTCGTTGGACACTGGAATAAAGCGCAGATGCAGCGGCGTCTTTACCAGAAAATTATCTAAATGGATATTCCTCGAACGGAGAGCACGTGTGCTCCCGTATAGCCATAAAACAACAAGAGAGAGAAATAAAAAAAAGGAAGAATCTGAGGGCATTATCAAAATAACAGCTCGCGAGTCGTTCTGCAGGCTTCTCGAACGTTGGACCATTGGAAATGTGATTTCCGAGTCACGTTCGACGAAGAAGATTCGACTCACATACCTATGCACATCTCTATATTGAGTATTGGATAATTGGAATCGTTATAAAATATTTTTAAAAATAGGTAGAATAAAAAGTCAATGAGGGGAACACGTAAGCGTGCACAATCTCGTAACCGTACAACAGTCGCCACCCCGTGTCGAGAAAAACACACGCACATACATGGGAGAGCATTCTCTGTTTCTCGGACCGTTGGACCTGTTTCGGGACGTGAGAGCCTCAGGGGGCCTACCGGGTTCCTGCGTGTGAGCAGTAATTACCACAGTCATCGTTCTTCCTTCTTTTTTTTTTTTTATTTATTTCCTCCACTATATATACACTCTTTCCTTTTTGCTCCACTCTGAAACTCCTCCGCTCAGGTTTTTTTCGTTTCGTTCAGCAAGCAGATCGCACATGCATACTTTTGCTTGCCAATGTAACTCGATGTTTCAGGCCAACATAATATAGTCTTTGCGATGACCGTTACATTCCGGGAAACCGTTGCATCTCCGTATATTTCACTTGCATCTTTCGGCTTTTACAGATTTTAGCGATTTTTCGTTTTTCAATTAATTTTACATCAGATTATAGCATGATCATGCGCGGGCCCATCCGGTCCTTCGATCCATGTGACTCTACGATCAAGGCTCAATCCGTGATGGTTGATTTTATCTTCTGAACCTTCCGATCTCCAGGATTTGTGAATTTCCACCATGATTTATGAATAATTGAAAAAAAAAATACGAATAAATGAAAAATCAAGGTTTATTGGCTTTCGATATTCTTTCGTTGAAAACGTGGATTCTGTAACGTTGCCATACTTCTTTATTTTTTATTTTTTTAAACGAAGTGTAAAACTGAAGCTTGAAAGCTATTTCTCATATTCCATTGCTCCGCGCTTACGTTCATTCTGCGTCCGGCAGTCTGCGATGTTTCTGTGTGCTATCGCCCGAACCACAAAACCCTCATATACGATCGTCGGAGTCGGGTTTTCGTTACGAGTCAACTCGCCCGGCAGTCTGTTCAGCCTCTTAACGATGTTTCTTTGCTTTCTCGTACGTTTTCGAGCATATATATTTAGACAGGGATAACCCACTAGCACCTCATATACGTATCCAGCGTGCAATACGTCGAGTTTTATAATACAGTCAAACTCCGATATACATACGTATATATATACTCGAGTGAGCCTACAGAATCTACATCGTGAATGCACATGGCCTCTGTCATCTGTGTGCGGTGGATGATCGCGAAATTATGAGGAAAAAAAGCCTTTCGCTCATTTCTTGTGCTGTGAATCTTCTTGAGCTTCTGACAAACGTTCGATCTGAGCTCAAAGTCACTCTTTTTTGCTCCCCCCTTTGGGCGTTTCGGTCTTCAAGAGTTAAATGCAGTCCAATAATTCGTGGATTTAAAGCCACGCGTAATCTGAGCCGCAAATGGACGAGGGTTAAGCATTGAGATATTGTTCGTTATGATAATTAGTTATATTTTTTTGTACAGAAATTGTGGATCATACGTATGAGTAAAAATATGAATAAATAATAAAAATTAAAATCGTAGAAATTTATAGAAAATGAGTCAAATGTGTTGTTGGCAGTTGTTTGGAGTTTCCACTTTTATTTTACAATCCCTAATCGTCGAGTGCCCAGAGACGATGCGCCATAAAACCGTATTAAGCCTGCTTAAAATGTCTCTCAGCATTTTTTTTTACGGTTAATAAATTATATTCTCGGTGGCAGTTTTGTGTTCTTGCTACCGCTCTCGAAAATCCGGAAGCTGTTCGATACACCACGGGCCTTATATTAGGTCCCTTCGTCTCGTCTCGTCAGGATTCTAAATATAATTTTTCTTCTACCTCATTCTGGCTCATTAACTTGCCTTTCTGTACCTACGCACATACGCGATCAACAAACATTTTTTAGTTCAACAATGGTAAAAGAAACAAAGACATGTTGACAGTTTTTTTTTTTTATAAAAAAACATGCCATTTTAAAAATGACCTTATATGGATTTGAAGTTTTAGAGGAGAGTCAGGCAAAGTATAAGCAAGAAAAATTACGTTTTTTTTGCATATTTCTCAAGTTTTTTATACTTAAAGTTTTAGATTTTCATTCAGCTATTTTTATCTTCACGATTTGTTGCCAGTGACAGTCATCGTTTATTATTACTTAAGCGTAAAATATCATAAATGCAAGAAGTTCAAACGTTCAATCAAAGTTGTATTCCCAGATCTTGACCTCGGCGACGATCGTCGTATCTCTTTCTCCGGGTATCTTCCCCGATAATAAATCGAATGATTGTTCATTGCCTGGCGAAACGAGTCAAGAGCACGCGACTTAGCAAGCCGACGAATCTTCTAAAAATAGACATTAACCGATGTATGTGTGTTCCCTTCAATTTCTATACTATCACGTACTACGAGAAAAAATAAAAATAAGCCTGATCTTTCGATGTAGAAAAAATAGAGAGAAAGGTTGAATAACGAGCGAGCGTTTTATTTTATTTCGAGACAAAACCTGAAATTCTACTCAAATGTTTTGTGCAGTGTTTTATTACTCATTCATTTTAGTAATACAAGAAAACGTTGAGTAACCAAAAAGTGAGGATCTAGTGATCAATAAAAAAAAAAAATTATTAATTAAAACAATTCATTATTGAAGCGTTGATACGAAATGTTTGAAGGATAAAATAAATGAAAAAACCAAGTGACGCGCAATTTAATCTATGGATAAATTCGTGATAAATTGAGAAAATTTCTGCAAGTTTAATTGATAGAAGCTTTAATGAAGTACAATGTACGTAGTTAAAAATCAATAGGAAACGCGAATGCGAGACGAAAAATGAGAAAAAAGTTGCATTCGTATAATTCTTTCCAGGAAATATTCATATAAATGTGTGTGTACATGAATATGTCTATATAAAGGTCCCTTCTGTGATATACATATATATGAATATCTTGCAGGAATAGGACATTAATTAATCGCGAGCAATTTCGTTATGTGTTCCTGTTGAGTACGCACCCCATCTCCTCGAGGCTTAATACTGTAACACACTGCGAGTCTGGAAACTGGCCTGTGTTAAAGGGCGATGCGCGCCACCACCCTTTTGCTCTGTGAAATGTTTTTTCCTTTTTCGGTATCGTCGTTAACGTTGGGGTGATCCACACAGGGTGGCTCTGAGCCCGGAAACGTGGAAAGAGTAGCGCTTATCACGCGGCTCCGTCGACGGGAAAAAAGATGATATGGAACTGTCTTTCTCGTGTTTTCGTCCTCTCTGTAGTCTGCTGCAAATACTCACACATTCTAGTACCCACTCGACTCTCCGGAACTTTCCAGCTTTCGCTCTCTTTCCTCGTAGTACGTACAAGGGAGCACATAAAAACTCTCATGTATAAAGATGCAACGCGGTTAGATAAAGTGTTGGTGTATGGACGTTATATATAGTGCAGTCACTAGTGCTCGAAGTCTCATACACGATTTTATGCTCGGAAATTGTACAGGCACTCGAGAGCTCATACCATTATATTTTCCGAGCTCTGATCGCGATGAGAATTCGCGTACAGGAATATTCTACAACACTGAATTCTCTCTTAGGAAAATACAGCTTAAATGGTGCTTGTTCAACAATAAAATTCTCGATATACAGGATCACCCTAGTCATGCATGATGTGAGAAACTTTATCGTATTTTCGATTCATATGAATGTCATTTTTTTCATCTATCGAAGATGAAAAGAATTTTCGTTAAATTCGTTCGTATTAAATTGAATAGTTTTTTCAGAGTTGTATTTTTAGTGTAATTGTCAGGAAATGCTTTCCTGGATAACAGTGCTATTACTCATTCATAAGGATATGCGAAAGGAAACGTAAAAGCGTAGGGCGAGATGTTATTACTTCGGAGCCTGGGAGTGGGATACACTCCAAGGTACTCGTTCGGTTCCACAACACGTGAGAGTTTCTCAAAGCGATTTTGCAAAAATACGAGAAAGGAAGTTGGATTTTATAATGAATGGTATTAATAGGGTGTTATTAGACAGTTCAGCATAGTATTCTACTTTATGGAGCTTCAAAATAATGGTTTAGTTTTATAAAAAACATTTTTTTTTATATTGCCATAAACTTCCTCATACTCTAACAATAAAATTGGTTTGAGCTCATTAACATAATATTATTATGTGGAATGATGTAAAAAGGATTTGAAATAGATCGTAAACGATTGAAAGACGTGGCGAAAATATATGAAATTGATCACTGTCTGTATAGAAATCTTATTAGTAACACGACCAGTTCCATTACCAATACGGTGAGAACTTCTCAGTAAACTTTTACTGCAATATACGAAGAGGGATGCTGGATAGCACAAAGAAAGATACCGAGCATAAGTAGCGCTTCATTAGGATCGTTTATTCCCGTCACCCCTTTGCACGGGCGCCGGTCGCGTGGACAGCATGGCAAGGCGAATAGTATGAGATGTAGCCAGTGCCGTTGGTCGGTTTGCTGTCAGACAGTTTGCTGTGGGAAGAGAGACACTATTAAACGTACCAACGAACGAGGGAGACTGCGGGTTTCCGTCCTCAAGCAACCAAGAACACGAGACAAAAGAAAGCGCAAGAAAAAAGTACAATGAGAATAAAGGCGCGGAACCTACGTATAAGATCCAATGACTCACTCCAAAGGGAGATATTATTTTTTTCTAAAACTGTTCAAATATTGAATTAGCAGGAAGAATCGCGTCTTCAATTATAAGAAAGTCTGATAACTGAAAGAATTACCTGCGTAGTAATGTGGGGCTACAGAATTCAGGTAATTTCTGGTCGCATCATTTATTTACGTCAGTAGATACATTAGTGGTCTTTTCGCGATGTGTCCTCCAACACAGTAGCTCGTTACGTTGTGTGGTCGAAGCACGGAGACACCATTAAGTAGGAGCGAAACGAGCGAGATAGTGTAGCCACATCGTCTCTTAAGTTAATAAGAAGAACGTGCGGAACGATCGGAGACTGAGATTAAAGAATGACGATGGGAACTCTGGGCGGAAGGGAGACCCACGGGAAATAGGGTTCTGCTTTTTATTCCCAATAATGTCAAATTTTCATTCAGAGAAGAAATTAAAGGTAACGGATTGGAATTATATGTATATTCATTTTCTTTCATGACAATACTTTCTTGTTATGTTGACTTACATCTAAAGCCATCAAGGAGACAACACGTGTTTTAGATTAGAATCAGCATCGCGCACGACTCTATACGAACTATAAAATATATGATATGCAACGACCCAGTGATATAGCGTAGATAAAGTGATCGCTAACGGACAATGCTGTCTTGATCATGAAACCGGAACTGTAGCTCGGGTCTTAGAAAGGGTTTAAGTTGGCCCGGGGGCTATCGCGGTGTTGGGCAATAAGATTAAACAGATATGGAATGCAGTCATTCGTGTTTACGTCTATGTACTCGTACGAGGCCATTCGATAGCATTGTTCAACCAACTTTATACAGAAGTTGTATCGACTTAATAAAAAAATCTCTTCTTCGATGCGAAAATATAGTCATGCGTAAGATCTCAAGTAGATCTTATAATTTCCTAACCGTGTGACTGATATTCAGCTGAGAAACCTTGTTAAGAATGTGAGAACATTCTCAGTGACCGCGTATTGACTTGGATAACCTGCCAGAGCTATAATTCCATCACTCAATATCCGATCCGGAACCTCCAGCCTCCGTTTCCCGTCTATTATATCGGAAAGGGCAACTTCCTTTTAGTGCCCGGCAGCTTTCAACTCTATTATTTCGCGGATGGAAGCTCCCAATCTCTTTCTCTTTGTGCCTGTTTTCTCAATCGATCTTCCCGTCATCACACATACATGTTCCATTTTCATCCACATGTATCAGTACAGAATTTTCCATCAGTATTTGTTACATATATGGCATAATATTTCAAGTAGAGATTGTGCAGGATCCATCCAAGTTTTATCAGTCAAATATTATCAGAATTTAACTTCCACGAGTCGTACATATAAACACGTTTCTTCTTCACCCGAGGCATCTTCTTTTTCCCATCTTTGTGCTCCAACTTATTACATCCAGTTCGATATACTATCATACAAACGTGCATTGCACGTTGCACCAAAACACGTTACAAGCCAGCGATACGCGTAGGACCCTATCCGCCGCGATGTATTCCCAACTCCTTTTATTCTTACTTCTGTAGTCTTCTCCAGTACTTTTTTTTGCGTAATTCTCCGCGCTCACTGTACCGCATTCAGTGGAATCGACCGGGCGACCGTGCCCAGCGACGAAGACACTACCATAAGAGGACATGTCTCGCTATACTCGATGTGCTCCCGCCGTTGGGTGCTCCCGATCTCGACCGGCATTCTTTACACAATCCTCCTCAGTGCTTTATAAACGACTTACACATACTTGTTCAAGTCAGCCTGCGTAAGAGTGAGATAACGAGGTCCTTGCTTTCCATCGGTAATCCCGTGGGACATTGCATGCAATTGTGTAGCATTTAGTTTAGTTTTTATTCCACGTTGTCTACACACGCATTCTCAATTATCTTTATAAGAATTTTTGTATTATCATTTTAATTCCCTTGATAGAGAATTTAATTGAGCAGTTTTCCATAATCTTCATTATTCCGCTAAAATTAAGTCATGTTATCATCCGTAGTTGAATCCAAGATGATTCTGTAAGAACGCGTTTTGTAATCATATTTTTGCACTCGAGTCTTTGAGTCGTACCGGATCCTATATGTACCTTTAAAAGCTCCTAGATGGCTTTTCCGTTTGTTAAATCAGCCCTGGCAGAGTGCTCGTTGTCCTCGGGATACGAATCTTGTTTTTTCTTGTTGATCGGCTGAAAGAGCGGAAGACAAGAAAGGAGAAAAGGAGGATGAATACGGAGTTACGTTTTTCTACCCTTATTACCTCATCCCCTACTCTGCATCAACCTGAGGTCTTTCTTTCCACCGACGGTATAGCTGCAGATAGACGCCAAGGATTCCCCGGGGAGTGTGCATGGCACACTCTTATCTCCTTGGCGAAGCTCGAACGGAACGACTCTCGGAAACAAACAGGAGACAGAAGGAAAGGTAAAAATGGGGAGGTAGTCGGCTGCGGCGGAGTTAGGGAAAGGGGCAAATAGCATCGAAAGAAGGAAGAGACACATGAGTGCGATTGTGTGTTTTATTCGTGGACTGTAAGCTTGGATATGTAGCCCCGGTGGTGCAAGAGTGAATACAGAAAAGAGTGGAACAGACTGAAAAAAACTAGGCTCGTTTATAGCTGTCTTTCCATAAGGATAATTCGAAAATGCAAGTATTGAAGAGGAATGAGTTGTTCGACCAACAATTTCTTTTTCTTATTCAGCTTCGCGGTATTGGACAGATAAAGGAAGAAGATCACTAAGAAGGTTCGTGGTCATGGTACGCGAGAGTGAAGTACAAAAAGAAAGTAAAAGATTCGCTAAAACCACTTCCAAAATGGGCTACCAAGGAAAGACGACTCTTGTTTTCTTCTGAACTGAACATTGGTATCAAGAGAAGATGTTGGGTTGTCTTCCAATTGCCTCGCCGCTTACGGAATTTCAAATATTGCATTCCAATCGCGCGCGAATTGAACTCTAAAAGGACTCTTCTGGATAAAAATTAATTTGCATAACGATCGTTAAATTTAAGGGCATCAATTAAAGTCGTAGTTGCTTCTTGAAATATATTCTATGGACCAACGATCATGCCGGATGCTTTTGACTGTATAAGAATAAAATATCAATGTGACTAAAACACCCTCTGTTAAGAAACGGACCACGGGGGGTGAAAAAGCAAAAGCCTTTGCGCGCTTTCATCTTCAATCCACCTTTTGCCCGCGTACAATCATCATCCATGAATGACAACATTACAGCCTATATAGTCAGCGGATTCGAGTACAATGCACATCAGAAAAGCACTATCGCTCGCTCATGCTTCACCTACGTACAAGTTCTACGTACGGCTATTGTCGGCTGAGTCACCGGTCTAACGCGGCCCTCTCTTCAACACTCGAGTGTACATCAGTGCCAGCACACGTGTGCCGTTTTTTTTTCTGACTACGCTCGGGAAGTGAGACCGAAAGAGTTGAAAATGTGCTATAGTGTAAGAAGAGAGATAGAGAAGGAGCGAGGAAGAGGGAAAGAGAGAAAGAACTTTAGAAACACAGAGAAAACTGTGGCAGTCTTAAGAACAATGGAAACAAAAGGTGTATCCGAGTACCGCGCAGATGCCTGTGTTAGCGAAGGTAACACACCGAGAGCATGGTCACGGAGGTCACGTTTCGCGGAACCAACCACTTCGTGTAGCCGTCTCTGTACAGTGGATCCAGTACTAATAGTCCTTTGAAAGAGTAAGATTTTTTGGTCAACATGGCTGATTCTTAAGGATGCAGTAAGATTTTACAAGAAAAATGATACTTGGAAAGACGGCTCTGAAAGAAAGTCTCCGAAAGTAAGCTATTAAAGAAAAAAATTATAGTTAAAAAAATTTGTATTTTTTTACCGCCAAAATGTGTATTGGAATATGCCTAGAAGGCTACATGCTTAAAATCGATCGTACACAACATGATGTATTTCCGAAGGTTCGAAAAGTTGAAGGTATCTACACTGACAAACCCTTGGGGCTATGACGCACTCTTCGTCTCGTCATCCTCGTCGATACTGCGTGAGTAAGAAGGACGAGGAGACGAAGAGAGAGAATGAAAGGCGAGCAAGTCTGTCGTAGCTTGGCACGGTCCATAATTAGCGACACGATGCTGTTCTGAAACATGCTGCGGGGCGTTAAATCACTTTTCCTCATCGTGCCACTTGTCAGTCACGGGATAAGCTACTCATAATGATGGACAGTGAGCTTTAGTGCTCGAAAAACCTTGAAATTCGAAATAGGTCAATTATTTATGACTTTTGATTGATTTACTTGTATCGCTTATGAAGGGATCAATTGTTTTTGAGACTCTTAATTATCACATTCATGCATATTCCGATGTTTTGACAAAATAAGACTAGGCATATCGTCCACTAAGTGAAGGACCTTAAATTGATATGATACGACGAGATAAAAGAGATCATCCAGCGAATTTCACAGGAATCAACGATCCACGTAGTTGTTATTGCTGTCCATACATATGTACTACATTTACCTCACAACTTCGAGTTATTAACGAGTTCTACTCCGCGTATGCGTTAAATCACCTTTTTTTGATTATCCTTCCCAACCACTCTGGTCGTTTCATTTTTTCTCGTCGTCCACGCGAATGTTCAAAACGTTGAGTGTACCCTTTTTTTTCCTCTGCTCTCGTAGTCACTCGGTCTTCCCTCGTGGTATGAACCAGCAGCGAAGCAATATATTCAACTGTGACCAGGGACGAATATGTGTACGCGGTTGGTCCGGTTTAATTTGCGAAAAAGCTCATACAGAGAAATAAAAGATAGAAAATGTACGGAGATAGGTCCGTTACTCGTGCGGGAAATTAACGCCCGCGGCTAGGTCAGCTGCGAAAAATTAATCATCCGTTAGCTCGACTTTACGCATTGCGCATCCTCGCATTTGCATCGTTTATCATGGACCTCGCTTAGTATGCAAGTTCAGTGCGTTACAAAGTCACAATTATTCAGGACCAATGTTTTTTTTTTCTTTTTTTTTGCGCAGGTTGAAAACGTGAGTCTCTGCGTTGGAGCCCTGCGGGCACTTGGTGCTGACGTGGGGGCTGTTAATCCCGGCGAATTGTCAACGGGATCTACCCTTCGACCTGTACTTGCTCTGCTGTTCGCCCTCTCACGGCACAAGCAACGAGCTAAACAGCTTCAAGACATGCCGAGGTGAGTTCTGCTCTTTATCATTTGATGACTTATTTTTTCCTTAATCCCGTATGATAACTTACCGACTGCCTGTATCGAATAAAACTCGTGACTCATCTGACCGGTCGATTCCAATCAACGGAATGACAGCTCTACTTTCCGTCTTATTACTCAAGACGGAATCCGTTTTATCTTCGGATGGTAAAGCGGATCGCCTACCGACAGTAGAAATTTCACTACCCGACCAAGTTACGGTCAAATCAATGATTGGGAAGATCGCCGATACCGGCACTCAGTTGGTTCCCTCACAGTGTTTACATGAATTTTTTTTTCTTATGAATCGCTCGATGGTTGTTTCGTATATTGATTATTGTATGATTATTTAAAAAAATGAATTTCACAAATCACCCCTTTAGTTAATCCGTCACATTGACTAGGGGAGAATGGGGAAAAATGGGGAAGCCAAGGGAATATTGTATTTTTTTTTTTTAAGACCAACAAACTTTGTCCATATCTTTTCCTCATAATCGAGAAATGTACTGTGTTTTTTTTTAATTTGCAAGAAAAAAATCGGAGCAAATTTGGGTATCCTTCGAAAAGATGTAAAAACTTCTTTTTCCACATAATCTTTATTCATTTATATAATTCTTGTTATTATTTTACATTATTGTTTTTAAATTTTTTACGTTCATATTATATGGAAAACGTAGACTTTGACGATAATTGGGTTTAATTATTTTTTTCATCAACGTAGATGACGACAAAAAACCTTATCTCTTGTAAAACAACAGAAATAATTTAAGAAGTTAACACGAAAAATAAAAAAAAGAATCATTCGACAAAAAACTTAATAAAAAAAAATCAATTTTTTAAAACGATTTTGTCTTTTTCAAATGTTCCAAATTTTTTCGTCGGTGTGATGCATGAAAATTTGCAGCTTTGAAAAACATCTTCTTCTTCTTTTTCTTTTCTTAAATCTGTTTTTTCTTCTTCTTTTTACTTCCTGTAGGTTAAGCCCAATGCTTGCATCATGAACGTCAAGATATCTGTGGCCGTTTCGATCTGAAATTCAGATTAATTATAATTCAGAATTTTCACCGACTCAGATTGTTGTCGCCTTTACCATTATTATTTTTTTGTTTTTTCGTAGCTCGCGGTCTGCTATCGCACAAGACGAATATATCTTTAGCCAGATATTCTACAAAATTGCCATGGTTCAAAGTTTACAAAATCGCTCAAAATTTATACACCTTTGCAATTACATTATAAACTTTAAGAAAATTAATTTTTAGATCCTTACGCACAATTAGATTTAAAAAAGTGAAAATTCAGGCAACGACGTTAATAATATTTTCTCTTTTTTTTTTTTAAATAAATGTACATAAGTGTCAAAAAATTGATCTTACCCGCCTTGCCCTATACTATTGTTTACCGCCTTTGTGAATTTAGCTTGCTGTCCAATTTGTTATGCTTTTTAGTGAGATTGAAAAATTCTTCGAAAATCCTAAAGCATCGAAATTAATACGAAAAAAAATAACAATTTGTTAATTAATTAAAAGTACGAAGAACCTAAATATTCGAGTTCTTCAAAACATTTTTGAACTTGCTGCATTTCCGGTTAGCTTTTTTTGCATTTTATCGGATTGAATACATTAAAAAAAAAGAAACAATATTGGATGCATAAAAAAAAAATTGCTCAAACAGACTAGAGGCGAAAAATATTAAGTGCATTTTTCAATTGGTAAAGCAATTCCAAGTCTTGAGTGACCGAAATAAATTTAAAAAAGTTTATAACAACATTTGAATGAATTGAAGCCGTAATAAAGCGATAAAAAATGTTTGTAATTTTTTTTTCTAATTTTGATTGAACTAACCGCTTTCGTCAAAGGTTTGTATCCGTGGCCCGTTTTATTCTCGATTTTTGCCAAAATCGGATTGCTTTCATCAGGCAATTTGCCGATATGATGTTGCAGCGTTGCGATAAGTTTCAGGCTGTGAAGAGGTACAACGCGGTCATCGTGATCGGCAGTGACCAAAAGAGTAGCTGGAAACTGAACGCCATTCGGTGGTGGCTTGACATTGTGAAGCGGAGAGTATTTCAACAAATTTTTAAAATGCTCTGCGTCGTCGGAACTTCCGTATTCCGAAATCCACGCATATCCAATCGTAAATTTTTGATATCTCAACATGTCCATCACTCTGTAAACCAAAAAGAAGATCGAAAATATGTTTCCTTCAAAATTACAAAAAATTAATAAAATGTATAACATCCAATTGAAAAAGTTCAATTTTGAGTTTTAAGGGGACCGTATGGTCTAGAAATTTGAAAAAATCGATTTTTTTTTTTTCGATATGTCGAAAGTATAGTATCTCAAGAATATACTGTGAAATTTTCATGCGGAAATTCTCAATATTACAGCTTCTACAGCCCATAACGCAGGTAGAGAGCGGTCCGCGCGCTCCTAACGGGTCTAGCGCTAACCGGTAACCTAATCGGAGCGCAGCAGCTGTCCCAATCCTTCTCCGAAAATATATACCTGTATATAGTACATACTATATACCTATATATACTTTTCCCTTCCCCGAAATATACCTATTGTCGAACATTTGTGAGGGAAACGGTCATTTCGCTTTCCCCTGACTTGATCAGTACAACGTTACGTTTTGACGAACCAACATCGAAAATTTTGAAATAAAATATCAGAAAATATGGATAGAAAGCAAGGCCGTGACTCTTCTAGACGACCATCTTCTGTAGGTCGCAAAAGATATTTCAAGGGCAATCGATTCACTATCGAAAATACTACTGATTTTACGAGCACGTCTGCGAAAAAATTAAAAGGCAATGAGGAATTGGAAGTAAACGTTAATCCTACTTTCAATTATTGCATCATCGAATTCAGCATGATATTTTTAACGTTGCAACAGTTGTTGAAGTGTAAAGATTGTAACGGTGCGGTCACTTTTAGCAAAAACGGACAACGTGGTCTAGGATTCAAACTCTCTGTGAAGTGTGAGTGTAAAGAAACTTTTATTTTGTCTTCGCCGTTAATTGATAAGGCATTTGAAATCAACCGTCGACTTGTTCTCGCCCTGAGAATGCTTGGAGTAGGATTTGAAGGCTTGAAAAATTTCTGCGGTCTCATGGATCTTGGACAAGGAATTTGTAAGAGTACATATTACGGCATCGTGGACAATATAAAAATTGCAGCTGAAGCCGTCGCGAAAATCGTTTTCCAAAGAGCATTGAAAGAAGAAGTCGAGTTGAATGTAAAAGCTGGGCGTCCCGCGGATGAACTTTCTGTGTCTGGTGATGGATTGTGGGCGAAACGTGGATTCTCATCGCTTCTCGGTATTGCCTCGTTAATAGGGAAATACAGTAATAAAATTTTAGATGTTGTCGTCAAATGCAGTATATGTCAAGCCTGCTCTCAATGGAAAGGCCAAGAGGATACGATTGAATATGAAGCGTGGTATCGAGAGCATGAAGATCACTGTGACGCAAATCATACCGGAAGTGCTGGCAAAATGGAGGTAGACGGCATCGTGGAAATGTTCAAGAGATCGGAAGAGTTGTACAACGTAAAATACGCGAACTATATCGGAGACGGCGACACGAAAACGTTCAAAGCCTTATTGGACACAAAGCCTTACGGGGATGATTTTTTAGTTTGCAAAAAAGAATGTGTTTTGCATGTTAAAAAACGTTTGTACAAACGTGCTGTTGATGCGAAAAAAAAACATGCACAAATAAAGAAAGCAACAAAGAAATTGACAGAAAAAGAAGAGGGAAAAAAGACACAGCGGAAATCGATAAATAAAACACCGAAGCGTCAACAATTGACGAATAAATTATTGCAAGAGCTGTCAACTTATTACGGTCTAGCAATTAGACGTAATTCAGATTCGACTGAAGGGATGAGAAGTGAAATATGGGCAGCATATTATCACAAAATTTCAACAGATGAAAATCCGCAACACTCGTACTGTCCTCCAGGTTCCGAATCGTGGTGCAAGTGGCGTCAAAGTGAGGCTGCAGGTACTTTAGACACCTACGAGCACCCACCTGCTCTGTGCGATGAAGCACAAGAGATATTAAAACCAATTTATGAAGAATTGACAGCAGAGACTTTATTGGAAAGGTGTATTGGCAGTAATACGCAGAACAATAACGAAAGTTTCAATGCTTGCGTGTGGCACCTTGCGCCGAAACATCTGTTTGCCGGAAAAAAAATCATTGATATTGCCACTCACATTTCCGCTTGCATATTCAATGAAGGATTTGCATCCCTATTGAAAATAATGGAGACCATGGGCATAACAATCGGGCCACAAGCGGAGCAACTAGCGCAAAACCGAGACGAGCTGCGAGTATCGAGCGCCAACCGTAGGAGCACGGACAACTCCAAAGAGGCTCGGACAGCTCGAAGAAATGAAAGGAGTGAGGAAATCTTGAATTATGAACGTTCCGAAGGAATCCTATATGGTGCCGGAATCGCGGATTAACTGTAAGTATTCAAAATTTGCTCAATTTTTGAAAATATCTGTACCTCAAACTTTAAACTCATTTATCTCGAAACGACTTTTTTCGGCACTGCGCAGGTGAAAACAAAAAAACTATTCAACCGAATCACTTGAAATTTGGATATGTTGTTCACAACATGTATGGCTATCGTCGGAACTACAATCATAATTTTATTTAAATAATTTCTTATTGTTTATACTAAAAAACTAGTGAAAAAAAACCCGATTTTACGAATTTTTTTTCAAAAGCGCGCCATTTTGTCAATTTTTAATTTTTTCGATTTGTTCTAGTCCCGACCATAACTGCACTCTTTCTGATTAAGAATCTTCTTGAATTTTGTGTTTCAGATGAGTAGAAGTCTCGGATCGATCTTCACCGTCCGGGTCGGATTTTTCGAGAGGGTCGTCTTCAATGCCAATTATATGATAATAAACACTGTTTTTAAAATTAAAAAAAAATTTTTTTGTATACTTAATAAAGGTAGTAATAAACCCGAAAAGTTAAAACATCGATTTTTAAATTTTTTATGGCAAAAAAAAAATCGTGAAAATAGGTGAAATTTTCGTGCTCTAGACCATACGGTCCCCTTAAGACGCTCTACCAGTGGCGTGAGTGCGAGAAAGATAGCTGAAAAGCAGATTCACATTTTCCTCTCAGCGACGCTTGATCATTTATGAAAAAGAAAAGTTACACTTTATTCTTTGATGATAAGAGCACAACGTGTAACATTATTTTTTTATTTTTACCGATTGAACGACTGATAGAGCGCCTTTTAATGCAAAAATATTTTTTTTCTGTTTAGAGATGATATTTATCGTGAAGTGCAATAGGGTTTTTTGCGATTCTTTAAGTATCAAAAATTTTATCGACTCTTTTTCACTGAATTTATAGAAAAAAAATGTTCTTACCCAACTTGTGCGACTGCTGCAGCAAATAAATCTGGTCTTTGATTGATACATGCAGCAACTAATAATCCTCCGTTACTGGTACCCACAATAGTCAATTTTGACGGAGTCGTATAATTATTCTCGATCAAATACTCCGCAGCATATTGAAAATCGTCGAAACTGTTTTGCTTGTTCAAAAGTTTTCCGCAATCGTGCCATCGCTGTCCATATTCGCTGACAAAATAAAATAAAAAAAAAAACAAACAAAAAAAGTTATGCCCAAAATCTTCCGAAATTTCCAGTTTTTATGAAAATATAAAATAATCATTAATCAAAATCAAAATGACTCACCCTCCTCCACGAATATTAGCTGTAACGAAAACACCATTGAAATGTTGAATAAATAGGAGTGTCGTTACACTGAAAAACGGTTGCATGCTGATACCGAAACCGCCATATCCCTCTAAAAGAGCAGGCATCGATCCATTTAAAACAGCGTCCTAGAATTTATCACGCTTTAAGACACTGCAATTTTTCTTAAAATTTCAACTAATAGGTCTATATTAACCGCTTTCGTGGCAATAAACATGGGAATTTGCGTTCCGTCTTTGCTCGGATAAAAAACTTGCGTCGTTTTGTAAGCTCTCGGATCAAAGTTGTCCACTGCGATTTCTCGATAAATCTGTTACAAAAGAAAAACCAACAAAATTGGTGAACATTTTTGAAACATGTTGGTGATGAATTGGAATTGAAAGGATAAAAAAGGTCATTGTTTGCCAATTGTACTTATTATAATAATAATTATTTTTTATTGTCCTTCCGTATACCCTTGCCCGTTTCTACGGGACCATCCGATCACTTTAACCCCACGTTTACTCCACATCATTAATTTTCATGTTCCTGTAAGACCCTCCCAAGAGTGTTGCTCACAACCCCTCTTTTCACTATGCATTTTTGTATCGCATTTGCACGAGGGCCAAGGGAAACTGTAGAAAACTCGGACTCTATTTTTACTGAGTTTTAGTTGGTTAGCGTCATCAGAAACTCAGAAAAACTTACTCCCGCTCAGCAATTGATGCGCGAGTCGGTGCGTGGCTAAGTGGTTACCCAGCCAAATATTGGCCTTGCCTGAGGCTGTTGAGCTTGGGAAATGGCCGGAGCCACACACCGGCACGCAACCATCACTGTCGGTATAGATCGTATTTTTATTATTATTATTTCATAATAATAATAATAATAATAATAATACAAAATCGTATTAACATATAGTGCAAAAAATATTATAAATTAAATAAAAATTAGTTAATAAAATTACCTTACGTTCTTCATTCTTTGCCAAATCCGCGGTATAAATAATTCCAGGAGTCAAGAATGAAGTGAACTTGTAGAAAATCTCTGGATATTTTTTGTCGCCGGAAAATCCAGTAATTGTACCGACATCGAGAGGAAAAGTTGTCAAGAGTTCTCCAGTTTTCAAGCTGCGCAGTTGGAGAACGTTCTATAAACGAGATGACGATAATTTACACAATGAAGATTTTTATAATCGTGTTTAATATTTCCTGGCAATTAGTTTGAAAATTACTTTGACATCTTGGATGTAACAAGCAACGAATTTGTCTCCATCCACAGCATTGACCCAATCGAGAACGTTACAAGGATGTTCAGGCAATAAAATCGTCCATTTTTCCTCCGCGTGATCCTCCAGATTTATTCTGATCAATTGAAAATTCGGTGCATTTTTATTCGTACGGAAAATTGCATTTGGCCCATCGTTCGTCACGTACTGCAATTTTTGAGTTTGATCAATTTCAATTGACAATTATTTCCACATGTTTTTATGCTAGAAAGCAATTTATATAATTACTTCGTAGACCGCTTCGAACTTGTCGACAACTTTTGTTAAATTGAACTTTCCTTTAATTTTTCCGTCGGAATTTAATTTCGTCAGAAATAGCAAATTGTCATCAGCATCTTTGTTTACGAATATTAGCAACCATTTTTCATAGTCGGTCACTTGAGCTTCACTGGAAAATTCTTATTTCTCAAAATATATGTTCGAACCATTGACAGAGTTTTTGGACTCGAACGGATTTTCAGTTATTGAATTAATTGAAGTTTAATGTTTAAAAAATGATTTTTAATTTTTCATTCAATTTAAACTTACATTATCCACAAAGGCTCTTCTGGAAATTCCACCACCAAAACGTCCTCCGATTGTGGAGTTCCCACAATATGATAAAAAAGTTTTTGATTTCTGACTCCTTGAGTTTTCGAACCACCTGTAACTCCGTTTTGCTCGGGATACGAGCTGTAAAAAATTCCTGCACTGTCTTCCGTCCACGCAATGGCAGAGTATTTAATTTTTTCCAATACTTCGGGATACATATTACCTGGGCAATTTTTTTTAACCATTAAAATAACAAAAATCCAAGTTCTTTCTGAACAGAAGAAAAACTAAAAATTTTAGATATTTGTTAAAATACACCAAAAAGTGTTGGACAACTTCGTGGAACTAAAAATGTTCTTTTCTGTCATATAAATTTTAATATTTTTACAATTGGTGATAAGCAGCAAATCGCAAAAATAGTAAGTCAGAGAAATTTATTATTTTTTCAATCAAAAAAAAATTTCAATTCGCTAAAATTTTTCTTTTTTTAATATTCTAAACTTTTTTCTGGTTTACCTGTTTCAGTATTCATAAATCGAATGGTTCTCCAGTCCGACCCGCTGCTGGACAAGCTGATAGCCAAGATTTTGCCATCTTCGCTGAATTTTATATCAGACATGGCGACCGTTCCGTTTTTTGAAAAAGTATTGGGATCCAGAAAGACTTTAGGCTCGCTGTTCAGATCATCCTGAACATAGAGAACGCTGCGGCCAAAAAAAAAAACAAAAATTGAAGAATTTCCAAATTAAATTATTGCAAGAAATTCGTTTTGGAGTTTCAACCTTTGACTCTGCAGTCCCGTATTTTTTCCGAAATAATATTTATTGCCGTGTCTCGCCGGACACGAATACTTTGGGAAATCGTTGAGTTGCATTAATCTGTCTTTAATTTCTTTACGAACCGGACAGGCGGACAAAAATTGGGTTACCAGCGCATTTTGGGCATCAACAAATGCTTTAGTGTCTTCAGATTCTGGATCTTCGAGCCATCTGTACGGATCTTCGATCTAGGATTAAAAAAAGTTGCCATTTTCCAAGAATTGATAAATATTCTTATTTTTTTATTCTTTTAGGAATATTCAAAATTGATTTTTTTTATTTACAAAAGCCAAAAATTTGAATATTATCATAGGCATTATACCAATTCAGTCTAATTTTCTGATAATAAATTATATCAGGGATTTAGGAGAGCAATGGGCCCAGAATTTAATGAATTCATTAATTAGTTTAATGTAACTTTTCATAATTACATTAATTATTAGATCTGTGAACAATAAAAAAAAATGTTTAACTCTTATGAGTATTAAATAATTGTAACACAATTGTAATAATATAAGCAAAGAATAATGGATGAAGTGGGTGAAAAATACAACGCTAAAAATTCAAAGGTTAATAAGTGTACAACCTCACAACCATGATAGTTGTCGATAACAGTTTCATTTCGTCGAGCTTCAGGATATTGAATCTTTATCACAGTTCCTTTTTCATTGCCAGAATTGTCACCAACACGATGTATTTCCTGAATCCATAAAAAAAAAAAAAAAAAAAAACAAACGTAAATATTTTATGCACAGGGAGTTTTGGAACTAGATACAAAAGTGACACAGTCAGACAAATTTCAGCCATGGAGATGAAGCCAATTCGAAAAACATAGAAGGCGAAATGGACCCACCATTGGGCTAGCGTTGAAAAGAAGTTCATCTTTATAAAAAATCATTATTACGTCGGCAAAAAAAACGTTGAATATGATAGTTTATAATTTCTTTCATATTCCATTTATTTTTTTATATCTTTTTCATAGTAGTATGCCTTGAAAAAAAAAAAAATCGATACATTGGAATTTGACGCTACATAGTTGAAGAGATTGTCTTGAAAAAATTTTGTTAAAAAAAAAAGATTTGTCTTGAATTAAAAAATGATATTATTTAATGCAGCGACTCTCATTTTGATTCCGTCTTTGAATACCCTACATTGATAAACCAACTTCACTTGATATCTCCGACAAAAATATTACGATCTAAAACAATATTAGTGTTTTAAAAACTAGAGAGTCAGAGGTATGATAAAAAAAAATGATTCATACGGAAATTAGGAGGGCCACAATTATTGCCAGGAATCTGTGGCTCCATTGTGAGGCAGTTTACTCATCGAGGGTCGGAAAAATCTGATGTACCTCTCAAGAGTTAGAGTTAAGGGATATGCCTTCTTTCTCTGGATATATAGTTATTAAAAAAATTGAATATATCAGTCATTATAAATTTGGACTTACGCTTTCTTTTTCTGGATAAGCTAACGTCCCAGCGATGATGAAGACTACGAGCAAAACTATAAAGTACCGAAGTTTCTCCATTTGCAATATCCAGTGGAAATATTCAGCAAAGTAGTACAATTTGAAACTCGATTCGAATGGGTTGAACGAGTAATTATTACTTTTTCGAAGGAAAGGAACGGCTTTTATGCGATTCGAAAGAATCGTCATTTTTCTTTTCCGCCTATTGTAATCTATCAATGTCTATAAATATGTTTTATCTAAAAATTATGTGCGAGCACGACCGATAATAAGTCAAGTCCCATTATTAATTCTTATGTGACAAATTTCTAATACGAAAAATATTAATTAGCGAATATGTGCTCAAAATAAATTCAGCAGCATGATAAATATCGACATTGGTTACTGTAGCGACAACATTTTTGTCCTGTACTATTCGAATTCTGTCAGAAGCTATTTCAGTATGATCACCGATAAAGTTATCTGCCTTTTTCCATACAAACATTTTTTTAAGTTCGTCGATAGACTGGAAACTGAGAATTTTATTTCATAGAACACTTTTTCACACTTATATTTTCACTTTTTCACAATTTATATTATTGCGTGATTACTTAACAATGCTCGTGAACATTGTGTTTTCGTAAATTTTCCATTTTGTTTACCTCATGCTCTTACATTCTTCTTCCGTGAGATCACACTTGTAGTAAATACGCAGTTAAGGAAGTTGTATCGATATTTATATGACATCATAGGAAAAATACATTATAATTGATTATTCCAAGTTAATGTATTGAAATTTGGCGTGAATCTTCTTGAACAGCATTTAATTATGTATGAAAAATTTGGAGAGGTTTCACCGCCTGGTAATCGAGATATTCATTGTTGAAAATGACAAGTTTAACATGGGCTCTTATGGAAGCTTTCAAAAAATTGCGAACTTCAACAATAAATATCTCAATTTTGAGACAATGAATCATCGGCATATTCCGCCAGAAGTTTAATACCATATTAAGCTTTCTATTTACAAAATTTTATTGTGTAAAGTTGGAAAATAATTTTTACATGAGAAACGCTATAACCTCCTTAATTACACAACGAATATTTACGTACTAGCGAGTTTTGCGTGAAATATATACATAGACGAAAATTCGAGATCTCTTTTTGGTCTTGAATTAACAAAAAAAGTAACTCCTTTTCATTTTTTTAATGACAGACATATTCAGAAAAGGGATTTTTTTATGTTCCAAAAAAAATTTAATTAAAAAAATACTTCTCCCCCTTTCTGTATCATTGTAATGTATATTTCTTCGCGTCTCCATTTTGTAGATAACAAAATGTACATCTTCTCCTTTTTTTTGTTTGAATCTTTTTTTCTTCTTCTTTTTACTTCCTGAACGTTAAGCCCAATGTTTTCGCAATGAACGTCAATATATCAGTATTTTCGTTGATCTGAAATACAGATGAAGCTCAATTCAGAATTTTTGCCAACTCAGATTCTTGTCGCTTTTACCAATATTTTTCTAGTGTTTTTTTTTTCTTCGTATTTCGTGATCTATTAAGGTAAATACTGTACTGCATACTAGTCAAATGAGTGATAAAACTTAACAGTGTTTTTATACGAAGTTGAATGCACTAATTATACATAGTGAAGATGAATTTGTAATGTAATATGTCTAATTTATCTAGAAAAATATTAATAACGATACGTTTTCGAAACCATTAACTGATAGTGGCAAATTTCCATTATGACACATTTTCATTGGGAGTTTTCAAAGAATAATCTGTATTTTTTAATCGATTTTAATGCACCACGTCTTATTTTGTTCCTCAAGAGATTCTCTACCAATTCACCATGTACATTTTTTCGAAGTTTATTTGTTTGGAAATTATAGCAATTTGTTTATGAAAGATTTTTTTGCTAAATAAACAATTGGCTGCAACAGTCGAACGATTAAGCTTAGAAGAAATCTACGTGGTAAATTCGTAAAGGATCTCTTGAGGAACAAAATAAGACGTGGTGCATTGCAATCGGTTAAAAATTGCGGATTATTCTTTGACGAATTCCGATGAAAATGTGCCATCATGGAAATTTGCATTTATCAGTTCATGGTTTTGCAAGTCTATAGTTTTTAATATTTTTCTACGCTAATAAGACACGCTACGATAAAAATCCACTAACACTACGTTCAATTAGTGCATTAAGGCATCTTCTCACTTTAAGCGCCTCAAAAATAGGCTGTTTTTGCGATTTTTTTTCGAGGATTTTTGCTTAAAATTATGGGATAAAACGGATCCTATGTAATAAACACATCTTTCAAGTACATGAAAAAATTTTTATTTTATTTTTTTAAACAATTATTATAATACATCAGTAGCATTGAAAAACCCGTGTAAAAATGTTATGGTCGTGGCTTGTTGATGGTATCTCCGAGACGGGTCGTCTGAAACAAAAAAATAAAACTGTTTTAGATTCAGTATGTCAGTGGCTATAGCGCATATCATCAGATTTTTGATATTCGCGAAAATAACAAAATGGCGCACGTTTTTCGAAAAAGTAAAAAAAAACCACGATTTTTTTGCAGTTTTTTGTAAAAAAAAAATTCTTAAAATCAAAATTTAAAAAATCTGATGATATGCGCTATAGCCATAACTATGAAGCATATGTCATTCAAATTTCATGACAATCGGCCGGATAGTTTCCGAAATTTCATCAACAAAGCACCGAAAAACCTTGTTTTGAGATAACTGCGTTTAAAGTTTTGGTTGCAGAAAAATCATGAAAAAACCTTACCTCGGGTTAATCAGCGATGCCTGCTCCATACAATGGACCTTCCGATTCTTCGTAGAAGGTGTGTTCGTCCAAAGTAGCTTCCCTTCGTCTCGACCTAGTCTCTTTTGAAGCGTTAGAGCTGCGGCGGTTCCCTACGCGTACGCGATCACTGTCGCGTTTCTCGGCGTATTGAACGGCGATAGGGCCTAGTTTGACACCCATCACCTCCAAAATTTTTAAAACAGGTTGTAGCCCTTCGTTATAAATGCATGCCGCTGTTTGGCAAGCAATTTCCACGGTTTTTCTTCCCGTAAAAACGTGTTTCGGCGCCATTGCCCAGACACAGCTGTTGAAACACTCGTTGTTATTTTGGGTATTTCCTCCGAGGCATCGTTCCAGTAACTCGTCCTTCGTCAGTTCTTCATAGATCGGTTTCAAAACCTCTTGAACATCATCAGCTAGAGCAGGAGGATGTTTAAAAGTTTCTATCTGATTGTTTTTCACTGCTTCGGGTTCTCCGTGTTGAGCGTTCAACAGTTTTTCTTCTTTGACAGACTTGCTCGTCACTATATCGAACACACTTTGCACTGCGATGGCGATCGAATTGAGTATTTGATAATAAACGGTGGAATTGATTCCATGTCCCAGTTCCATGAGCCCACAAAACGTATTGATACCACTCAATCCAACACCAATCAAACGCATAACGTACACTAAACGACGATTGATTTCGTACCCAGTTGAGATTAATGGGCATGAGTTAATATATTTTTCTCCGCAATCACAAGTCACACAAATTTTGAAACCGAGTCCTCGCTGACCGTACTTTGTAAAAGAAACATCTTTGTTACAAACTTTACACTTCACATATTGTTGTAATGTAGAAAAAACAAGAAAAAACTGAATAATACTATATCCAGCCGTTGGATCGATGTGTACATCGAAACTTGTATCGTCCGATTTTTTTAATTTTGCTGCACTCGCACTAGCATGACTCGTATCTGCTTCAGACTGGTGTGGAAGCACTCCACGAAATTTTCTTTTTTTAGATTTCGAACTTGGACGTCGCCACGTGGCACTTTGTTGCGAAGTCTTTTTATCCATTATAACAATCCTGAGCGCAGAGATGTTGCCGTTACGAAGTTTCAAATTAGACTGATGAAATAACAGTTTAGCATCGTTGCCGAGTGATTTTCTTTTGAAAAATGCACGTGTTAAGGTCTTATTACATGAGTATAGACCCGAAAACAGAATATACCTAAGCAAGGGGTACTACATTAACAAAAGAACACGGCTATTCAATTGTATAGAGTCAGATATACAGGGACCGTCCGAGCGGCGTGAAAGGGATCGCCGGGTACTCTCAGGTAGTCACCTAACGGTCGCCAAAAAATGTAGTTAGACTCGTCCGATCTTTATGAAATTTCGAGATGACATTTTTGAAGATATGTACTTTCAAAATTTAAAAAAAAAAAAAAATCGATTTTTTTAAATTTCCAAAGTGAGAAGACGCCTTAAGCTGGGCATAAAACAATTGTGAAAATTTAGCACTCATTTGACTAGTATGCTATGTGTTATAAGAGATATTCATCAGCAGGGTTTACCAATTCCCTCAAAATTTATATACGGTTATAATTACCTCGGAAAACTTTGGAAAATCTTAAGAAAAGTGTACGTAACAAGCCCGTGTTGCGTATGCGTATACTATTTTTTGCCACACTTTCGCCGAAATTTCGATTTCGACTGAGCGAGAAATCGTCCTTTCCGTGTAGGTGTGGTGAAAAAATATTTTTTTTTTTACCGTTTTTATGAATTTAACTGACTGGCTGTCCGATTGTTATACTTTTTGGTAAGATTTGAAAACTGTTGAAAAATTTTAAAGCATCGAAATAAACATGAAAAAAATGACAATTTGTTGATGAATTAATAGTATGAAAAACGAGATATTCAAATTTTGCTACATATTTTTGAACTTATTGCATTTTTATGATCGTTAATATAAAATTTTGTTCAAACAAACAAAAGAGGCAAAAAATATTAAGTGAATTTTTCAACTTGTAGAGTAATTCGACGTCATAAGTGACAGAAATGACGAAAAAAAAGTTTATAATAACTTTTAAATGAATTAAAGCCGTAACGAAACAAAAAATATTCGTAATTTTTTTTTTAGCTTTATCGAACTAACCACTTTCGTCAATGGTTTGCCGTATCCGTGGCCCGCTTTATTCTCGATTCTTGCCAAAATCGGATTGCTTTGATCAGGCAATTTGCCGATACAATGTTGTAGGGTTGCGATCAGTTTAAGGCTGTGAAGAGGTACGACGCGATCATCGTGGTCGGCAGTAAGTAAAAGAGTAGCTGGAAATTGAACGCCATTCGGTGGTGGCTTGACATTGTGAAGCGGAGAATATTTCAACAAATTTATAAAATGCTTAGCGTCGTCGGAACTGCCGTATTCCGAGATCCACATATATCCATTCGTAAATTTGTGATATCTCAACATGTCCATCACTCTATAAAACAAATAAGATCCAGAATGTAATTTATAAGGGGTTTGTGATGATTTCTTTAGTATCAAAAATATTATCGATACTTTTTCAGTGAATTTATAGAAAAAAAAAGTTTTTACCCAACTTGTGCGATTGCAGCACCGAATAAATCTGGTCTCTGATTGATACACGTAGCAACTAATAATCCTCCGTTGCTGTCACCCTGAATAGTCAGTTTTGACGGAGTCGTATATTTATTCTCGATTAAATACTTCGCAGCATATAGAAAATCATCGAAACCGTTCTGCTTGTTCAAAAGTTTTCCATTGTTGTGCCATCGCTCTCCATACTCGCTGGAAAAAAAATACAAAAAAAGTTATCCTCAATTTTCTTCCAAAATTTGCAGTTTTTATGAAAATATAAAATAATATTGAGTTAAAATTAAAATCACTCGCCCTCCTCCACGAATATTAGCCATAACGAAAACACCATTGAAATGTCGAATAAATAGGAGTGTCTTTACACTGAAAAACGGTTGCATACTGATGCCGAAACCGCCATATCCGTATAAGAGAGCAGGCATCGATCCATCCAAAACAGCGTCCTGAAATTTATCACGCTTTAAGACACTGCAATTTTTCTTCCGATTTCATGTAATAGGTTTATATTAACCGCTTTTCTGGCAATAAACATGGGAATTTGCGTTCCGTCTTTGCTCGGATAAAAAACTTGCGTCGTTTTGTAAGCTCTCCGATCAAAGTTATTCATTGTTATTTCTCGATAAATCTGTTGAAAAAGAAAAATTTAAATAATTAGCGAACATTTTTTGAACATCATGGTAATGGATTGCAATTGACAAAATAGAAAAGGTCATTGTTTGTCAATTGTATTTTTTTTTTTTGGTATTCCTGTGGATCGCTCTGCGCCTTTTACGTATCTCAACGCCCATTCCGTTTCGAAGAACTCCCCTTATGCAGCTGCAGCCTACTTATCCCCAACTGCATCGCATTTGTCTCGGGAGAAGGATAACTACAGAAAACCTTGCTGATACAGCCAGTTCCTAACTCCCTCCGGCGGCGATTCCATCACGCTCAAACACTACAAACACGCTCAACAAGGTGGTTAGAGAGCCACCTTACGACGGGAGGCACCCGAAGTCGTAGACCGTCCGCTCAAGCATCACAGAGAGGTGTTTATGGGCATGGATTTATGAAGGTGGAGTTCGTACCACCTGGGATTGGGTGCAGAAGAAGTACTTGAAAAAATTTTCAAATTTTCACTGGTGTTTGACCGGGATTCGAACCCGGGACCTACGGCGTGTCAACCCATCCACTGACCCAACATCTCTCCCCCATTGTATTTATTATTATTATTCTATAGTGATAATTGTTGTGCCCCGCATGGCAACATAAAATTAGTTGAAATCAATTGCAACATTAATTGATCGGCAACAGGAAGCCATCATAAATAAAATTGTAAGATAGCACATTCCTACGATCAATCGTCGCATCGGTATATCGACCCTGAGCGAGTTCACCCCAAAATGCTGACCGTGCATCACGCCACCGATCGCTCGAGAATATTCGAGAGCCAATTAAAATATAGTAGGGGTAAAATTAATACCATTTGGGGGAAATTATGCGAATCATTAAAAACAGCGACTCTGCCCAAATCAGGCGGTGTGCGACAAACTACGACACATTATAGAACGATTGGTCTCAAGGCATTCCATCTTGACTTTGTAAAATTTTAATCTTCACTTTTCTCAATAAGCCTACGTTAACTTGTTTTTTAATATCGAGTTGGATTTTCGGCTCATTCATTGGCAAATAATCTCAAAATACCCGTCCTCGATAACTCGTCCGCACGTGACGGTCTTCGCGGGCACAATATAATGATAGTTCAAAATTATATTAACAAATAATACAAAAAATGTTATAAATTGAATAAAAATTAGTTGGTAAAATTACTTTAGGCTCTTCGTTCTTTGCCAAATTCGCCGTATAAATAATTCCAGGAGTCAAGAACGAAGTGAACTTGTAAAAAATCTCTGGATATTTTTTATCGCCAGAAAATTCATCAATTGTACCGACATCGAGAGGAAAAGTTCTCAAGAGTTCTCCAGTTTTCAAGCTGCGCAGTTGGAGAACGTTCTATAAACGAGATGATGATAATTTACACAATGAAGATTTTTATAATCGTGTTTAATATTTCCTGGCAATTAGTTTGAAAATTACTTTGACATCTTGGATGTAACAAGCAACGAATTTGTCTCCATCCACAGCATTGACCCAATCGAGAACGTTACAAGGATGTTCAGGCAATAAAATCGTCCATTTTTCCTCCGCGTGATCCTCCAGATTTATTCTGATCAATTGAAAATTCGGTGCATTTTTATTCGTACGGAAAATTGCATTTGGCCCATCGTTCGTCACGTACTGCAATTTTTGAGTTTGATCAATTTCAATTGACAATTATTTCCACGTGTTTTTATGCTAGAAAGCAATTTATATAATTACTTCGTAGACCGCTTCGAACTTGTCGACAACTTTTGTTAAATTGAACTTTCCTTTGATCTTTCCGTCGGAACTTAATTTCGTCAGAAATATCAAATTGTACTGAGTATCTTTCATTGCGAATATTAGTAACCGTTTTTCGTAGTCGGTCACTCGAGCTTCACTAGAAAATTTTTATTTCTCTAAATATATGTTCGAACCATTGAGAGTTTTTGGACTCGAACGGATTTTTAGTTATTTAATTAATTCAAGTTTAATCTTTAAAAAATGATTTTTAATTTTTCATTCAATTTAAATTTACGTGATCCACAAAGGCTCTTCTGGAAATTCCACCACCAAAACGTCCTCCGATTGTGGAGTTCCCACAATGTGATAAAAAAGTTTTTGATTTCTGACTTCTTGAGTTTCCGAACCATCTGTAACTCCGTTTTGCTCGGGATACGAGCTGTAAAAAATTCCTGCACTGTCTTCCGTCCACGCAATGGCAGAGTATTTAATTTTTTCCAATACTTCGGGATACATATTACCTGGATAATTTTTTTTAACCATTAAAATAACAAATATCCAAGTTCTTTCTGAACAGAAGAAAAACTAAAAAATTTAGATATTTGTTAAAATACACCAAAAAGTGTTGGATAACTTCCTGGAACTAAAAATGTTTTTTTCTCTCATATAAATTTTAATATTTTTATAATTGGTGATAAGTAGCAAATCGCAAAAATAGTAAGTCAGACAAATTTATTATTTTCTGAACCAAAAAAAAATTTGAAATCGCTAAAATTTTTCTTTTTTTAATATTCTAAACTTTTTTCTAGTTTACCTGTTTCGGTATTCATAAATCGAATGGTTCTCCAGTCCGACCCGCTGCTGGACAAGCTGATAGCCAAGATTTTGCCATCTTCGCTGAATTTTATATCAGACATGGCGACCGTTCCGTTTTTAGAAAAAGTATTGGGATCCACAAAGACTTTAGGCTCGCTGTTCAGATCATCCTGAACATAGAGAACGCTGCGGCCAAAAAAAAAAAACAAAAATTGAAGAATTTCCAAATTAAATTATTGCCAAAAATTCGTTTTGGAGTTTCAACCTTTGACTCTGCAGTCCCGTATTTTTTTCGAAATAATATTTATTGCCTTGTCTCGCCGGACACGAATACTTTGGGAAATCGTTGAGTTGCGTTAATCTGTCGTTAATTTCTTTACGAACCGGACAGGCGGACAAAAATTGGGTTGTCAGCGCATTTTGGGCATCAACAAATGCTTTAGTGTCTTCAGATTCTGGATCTTCGAGCCATCTGTACGGATCTTTGATCTAGGATTTAAAAAAGTTGCCATTTTCCAAAAATTGATAAATATTCTCATTTTTTTATTCTTTTAGGAATATTCAAAATTGATTTTTTTATTTACAAAAGCCAAAAATTTGAATATTATCATAGGCATTATTCCAATTGAGTCTAATTTTCTGATAATAAATTATATCATGAATTTAGGAGAGCAATGGGCCCAGAATTTATTGAATTCATTAATTAGTTTAATGTAATTTTTCATAATTACATTAATTATTAGATCTGTGAACAATAAAAAAAAAATGTTTAACTCTTACGAGTATTAAATAATTGTAACACAATTGTAATAATATAAGCAAAGAATAATGGATGAAGTGGGTGGAAAGTACAACGCTAAAAATTCAAAGGTTAATAAGTTTACAACCTCACAACCATGATAGTTGTCGATAACAGTTTCATTTCGTCGAGCTTCAGGATATTGAATCTTTATCACAGTTCCTTTTTCATTGCCAGAATTGTCACCAACACGATGTGTTTCCTGAATCCATAAAAAACAAAAAAACAAAAACAAACGTAAATATTTTATGCACAGGGAGTTTTGGAACTAGATACAAAAGTGACACAGTCAGACAAATTTCAGCCATGGAGATGAAGCCAATTCGAAAAACATAGAAGGCGAAGTGGACCCACCATTGGGCTAGCGTTGCAAAGAAATTCATCTTTATAAAAAATCATTACTACGTCAACAAAAAAAAACGTTGAATATGATAATTTATAATTTCTTTCATATTCCATTAATTTTTTCATATCTTTTTCATAGTAGTATGCCTTGAAATAAAAAAAATCGATACATTGAAATTTGACGCTACATAGTTGAAGAGATTGTCTTGAAAAAATGTTGTTAAAAAAAAAGATTTGTCTTGAATTAAAAAATGATATTATTTAATGCAACGACTCTCATTTTGATTCCGTCTTTAAATACCCTACATTGATAAACCAAGTTCACTTGATATCTCCAACAAAAATGTTGTGATCTAAAACAATGTTAGTGTTTTAAAAACTAGAGAGTCAGAGGTATGATAAAAAAAAATGATTCATACGAAAATTAGGAGGGCCACAATTATTGCCAGGAATCTGTGGCTCCATTGTGAGGCAGTTTACTCATCGAGGGTCGGAAAAATCTAATGTACCTCTCAAGGGTTAAAGTTAAGGGATACGCCTTCTTTCAAGGTGCTATCGCATCTCTGGATATATAGTTATTAAAAAAAATTAATATATCAGTCATTATAAATTTGGACTTACGCTTTCTTTTTCTGGATAAGCTAACGTCCCAGCGATGATGAAGACTACGAGCAAAACTATGAAGTACCGAAGTTTCTCCATTTGCAATATCCAGTAGAAATATTCAGCAAAGTAGTACAATTTGAAACTCGATTCGAATGGGTTGAACGAGTAATTATTACTTTTTCGAAGGAAAGAAACCGGCTTTTATGCGATTCGAAAGAATCGTCATTTTTCTTTTCCGCCTGTTTTAATCTGTTAATGTCTATAAATATTTTTTATCTAGAAATTGTGCGAGCACGACCGATAATAAGACGAGTCCCATTACTAATTCTTACGTGACAAATTTCTAATACGAAAAATATTAATTAGCGAATATGTGCGCAAAATAAATTCAGCAACATGATAAATATTGGCATTGGTTACTGTAGCGACAACATTTTTGTCCTGTGTATACTATTCGAATTCTGTCAGAAGCTATTTCAGTATGATCACCGATAAAGTTATCCGCCTTTTTTCACACAAACATTTTTTTAAGTTCATCGATAGACTGGAAACTGAGAATTTCATTTCATAGATCATTTTTTCCCACTTATATTTTCACTTTTTCACAATTTATATTGTTGCGTGATTACTTGACAATGCTCGTGAATATTATATTTTCGTAGATTTTCCCTTTTGTTTACCTCGCGCTTTTACATTCTTCTTCCGTGAGATCACATTGGTAGTAAATACGTAATTAACTGCACAACGAATATTTACGTAATAGTTAGTATTACATGAAATACATAGACGAAAATTTGAGAACATTTTTTGGTCTTGAATTAACAAAAAAAATAACTCCTTTTAATTTTTTTAATGACAAATATATTGAGAAAAGGGATTTTTTTATATTCCAAAAAAAATTAATTAAAAAAAACTTCTCCCCCATTTTGTATCATTGTAATATATATTTCTCCGCGTCTCCATTTTGTACATAACAAAAAGTAGATGTTCTTCTTTTTTTGACTGAATCTTTTTTTAGGGTTCCGTACCTAAAGGGTAAAACGGAACCCTATTACTAAGACTTCGCTGTCCGTCTGTCACCAGGCTGTATCTCATGAACCGTGATAGTTAGACAGTTGAAATTTTCACAGATGATGTATTTCTGTTGCCGCTATAACAACAAATACTAAAAAACAGAAAAAATAAATACTTAAGGGGGCTCCCATACAACAAACGTGATTTTTTGCCGTTTTTATAGATAATGGTACGAAACCCTTCGTGCGCGAGTCTGACTCTCACTTGGCCGCTTTTTTCTTCTTCTTTTTTACTTCCTGAACGTGAAGCTCAATGTTTTCGCAACGAACGTCAAGATATCAGTATTTTCGTTGATCATAAAATCCAGATGAAGCATAATTCAGAATTTTTATCAACTCAGATACTTGTCGCCTTTACCAATATTTTTCTTGTGTTTTTTTCTTCGTATTTCGTGATCTGTTGTACACAAGATAAATACACAAACAACACTATGTGTCACAAGATAAATATACTATTCGCGGGATATTCATCAGCGGGGTTTACCAAATTCCTCAAAATGTATATACGTTTATAATTACCTCAGAAAACTTTGGAAAATCTTAGGAATAGTATACGCAACAAGTCCGTGTTGCGTATGCGTATACTATTTTTTGGACATTGTAGAATTTTCTAAAAATTTCTGAAACTCTAGAAAAAAGTGGAACATGCATAGTGAGGATTTTTAAAGGCGCGGGGAGGGGAATGAGGATTGAAGGCTGTGGGCGATACAGGACTAATAAAGGAACGTTGCAGGACATTGTGGAACTTTCTAGAAAATTCTCGAACTTTCGAGAATTCGAATGCGCCCGGTGGTTGTGGAGAAATCTGAGCATTCACAAAAATACCCCTTTCCTTTTATATATTTATATTTGATTTTCGGTTTAGAATATTTGAGAACATTTCGATGCTAGAAAATTCCAATGCTAGAACATTTCGTCGAGGAGGCGGTGAGGAGCAAAGTGGCGGGGGAGGGGAAGGGGGAGGGGATATGGGGGCTAAGGGACCGGTAAAAAGGCGTTCTAAGACTAAAGAGGGGTGGGGGGTAAGAAAACGATGATAGAACGTTCCAGAATACTGTGGAACTTCCTAGAAAATTCTGAAACTTTCTGGAATGAACTGGAACATTCTTAATGAAGATTACTCATTTTCGCCGTTCACTCCCACCCACGCACAGCCATCGCCACCAAACCCCCCTCGGTATCGACGGGAGATCAAGGACTATCTACCATTTCAATCACGGGCTAAAAGCGCCTGGTGGTTGTGAAAATAACTTGGCACGTACAAAACACCCCTTCACTTTTATATAAGTATATTAGAATATTAGATTAGATTTTGCGCTCATATTTAAACTTACATTTCCCACAAAAGTAAAAAATGTTGGTATCTGCACAAAATACATCAAAAAGTTTTGGTTAAATTCCTGGAACTACAATTTATTTTCTTTTCTTTAGTATGAATTTTAATATTTCGATAATTACTACTGAAACAACAAATTGCAAAAAATATTAAGATCAAGAAACTGATTATTTTTTCAATGAAAAAAAATTGAAGCACAACAAATTGATGCCAGATTTTTATTTTGTGATATTTTTAACTCTTTTCTGGTTTACCTGTTTCGGCATCCATGAATCGAATAACGCTGCTCGTAGTCGAGTAGCCGCTGGTGAAACTGTAAGTCAAGATTTTGCCATCTTCGTTGAATTTTTCATGAGAAATTTCATCTTTAGAAAAAGTATTGGAATCCAGAAAGACTTTAGACTCGCTGGTTAGAGTATCCAGAACATAGAGAACACTGCAGCAAAAAATAAAAGATTATTGCGGAAATTCCGAAATAAATTATTGAAAAAAAATATAGTTTTGGAGTTCTAACCTTTGATCCTGCATTCCCATATTTTTTCGAAATAATATTTATTGCCGTATTTCGCCGGACATGAATATAATTCGTAATTCCAAAGTTGCGTTATTCTGTCCCTAATATCGTTATGAAATGTACAGTTGGACAAAAATCGGTTTGTCAGCGCATTTTGCTCTTTAACGAATTCTTTAGTTTCTTTAGTATTTGGATATTCGAGCTATTTGTATGGATCTTGGATCTCAGATTTGAAAAAAGTTGTAGTTTTCCAAGAATTGATAATTATGCTCATCTGTTTTTCCTTTCCTAACAATCTGGCAATTCCTGCGTGGCAATTCCACACAGAAAGGAATTGTCATGTGAGAAGATTAGTTAGGTATCGGCTGTATCGGCAAGGTTTTGTGCAGTTTCCCTTCGGTAGCGACAAATGTGATAGAATTCCGGATAAATCGGCTGGAACCGCATAGAAAGAGGGGGAGGGATGAAAGTGAAAATGGAAATAGCCGTAATATTCTTAAGCCTGTGCAACCAAGAATGTCTGTAGTAATGAATTTAATGAATCCATTATTTAATTTAATGTAATTATTTATAATTACAAAATTACAAAAAAAGTCTCACAAGCCCCTTAATAAAAAGTTCATGAGAAATTCCCTTAATAAAAAGTTCATGAGAAATCGAATATCGAATTGCGAGTTTGATTCTCCTCATTTTATTTGTGCTGTGATTGGTCGCTGGATTACAGCCAACTTCATGTTTAACTGTCATCCATAACAACTAACAAATAAATGTGTCCATGGCAACGCAAAGAAAATTTTGCTAATAAATAAATTTATGCTTGGCAACGAATAAATAAACGTATCCATTCCCATAATAAAAAGTTTTCTCAGTTTTTGATCGTGTTAATCAATTGAAATCCGCCTTTATCGGCCGGATTTTCTTCAGGTTCCCTTAGCCCAGAAGAGAGTGGCTGTGGGCAACACTTTTGGAGGGTCTCTCAGGAACATGGAACTTAGGAAATTGGAAATTAGTGAAGTGGGGTTAAGGATATGGGTCAGTCACCTAACCTCACTTCGAATTTTCGATGTTGAAATTCTTCGATATGGTTTGACCAATTACAAAAAAGCTCTGTTAGTCCACGCAGGACGATAGCAAAAATGGGCTGACACGGCCTTTTTGTAATGGGTCAAACCGTGTCGAAGAATTTCACTTTCGAAATTTGCAGCTATCTCTCTCGCACTCAAGACGACTCAGTTGGGGTGGGGGTTAAATTTTCGAATGACGAAATTTCGAACAGCTAAAATAGCGAATTTTAACATACAGTTATCGATATAAATATATATATAATTGTATGTTAAAATTCGCTATTTTAGCTGTTCGAAATTTCGTCATTCGAAAATTTTACCCCCACCCCTCAGTTGGTATAACTCCTAGCCTTAATGGATGGGCTCGTAAAATCCGCAATGGTATGCGCAGGAACAATAAAAAAAAGAAACTTTGGTTCAACGATAAAAAAAAATCATGAAAATCATCCCCAATATTTTGTCGTATCTTTGTTATGACATTAGAATCAAAAACGCAAAAAAATATGTACTGTTTTATTTTGATGCCTATATTTTTGAAAAAGCTATGAGCATTTGGAAAACATATTGATCGACGTTACAAAAGATTCATAACTTTTGGGTAAGTTGAGAAAAAAATTTTTCACTTTTGATGAAATTTCGTTTTATTATAGAATGAAAGGTAATAAATTTTAGGGGGTACCCGAATTGTATAGAACTGAGTTGTATGTAATTGACCATTGAATCCATTCTTATTTCAGTTGAAATTGCATTGAAATTGAGTAAATAGATTTTTTTGAATTGTTTTAAAAAAGAATATTTGTAAATGAATAAATAAAATAATTTAATTGTTGCCAAGAAATTACTGTAAATAGAATTCTTTTTTCTCCCTTCAAATAATTGATAGGACTCCAAAATATTTATCAATTGAATATATTTATTGATAACAAAAAAGAATTTTCACTATGGGACGAAAACGAAAAAATCGTTCAACCGACGAAGAGGAAGAATTTCAGCGCATCATGCGGGCTGTTGCATATTCATTTGTTGGCTATACTGAACACAAGCTTTCAATTCCAGAAATGATCGACAAATGCATCTTTGCTGAAATTCCTCATCTGGAATTACACCCCAAATAACATAAAATTGTCATAGGCAACATGATTCACGGACATTGCGAACCATGGTGCGACGTGAATGGAAAGTGCTCTAAGCATTTTCCCAAGGTTTTTCGTAACGAAACTACGATAGATGCAAATGCTTAACCGCATTACCATAGAAGAGATCTAAGTTTTATACGAACGTCGTGTAGGTCACGTAGTAAATAATCGATGGGCTGTACCACATTACCCAGCTTTATCATGTATTTTCAATTGTCATATTAATGTAGAAATTGTTACTACTGTAACAATACCAAAATATATTTTTAAATACATTTTTAAAGGCCCAGATGCAGCTACTGCTAAATCGATGTTGAATAAAACGTATGAAACATAAATAATATGGATATTATAATTGTACATGTATTATACATCTATAGATATTGTAATTGTGTTTTATGTAAATATACATATTCACGCAAAGACTATTATTATGTACAACGATAGATACGCTGCAGCGTAAAAGGCAAAGAGACCACGCGCGTAAGCGCGCATTTCTTTCCTAGTATTAATATTAGTTTAATAAGATAAACTAAGAACGATCGTTAAAGTGGGTGAAAAAAGCAGCGCTTAAAACGCTTAAAGATTAATAATTATATAACCTCCTTCAAATGTTCCAAATTTTTTCGTCGATGTGACGTATGAAAATTTCAAGCTTTGAAAAATATCTTCTTCTTCTTTTTCTTCTTTTTCTTTGCTTAAATCTGTTTTTTCTTCTTTTTACTTCCTGTAGGTTAAGCCCAATGCTTGCACCATGAACGTCAAGATATCCGTGACCATTTCGATCTGAAATTCAGATTAATTATAATTCAGAATTTTCACCGACTTAGATTGTTGTCGCCTTTACCATTATTATTTTTTTGTTTTTTCATAGCTCGCGTTCTGCTATCGCACAAGACGAATATATCTTTCGCCAGATATTCTACAAAATTGCCGTGGTTCAAAGTCTACAAAATTGCTCAAAATTTATACACCTTTGCAATTACATTATAAACTTTAAGAAAATTAATTTTTAGATTCTTACGCACAATTAGATTTAAAAAAAGTGAAAATTCAGGCAACGACATTGATAACATTTTCTCTTTTTTTTTTAAACAAATGTACATATGTGTCAAAAAATTGATCTACTACCCGTCTTCCCCTATACTATTGTTTACCGCCTTTGTGAATTTAGCTAGCTGTCCAATTTGTTATGCTTTTTAGTAACATTGAAAAATTCTTCGAAAATCCTAAAGCATCGAAATTAATACGAAAAAAAATAACAATTTGTTAATTAATTAAAAGTACGAAGAACCTAAATATTCGAATTCTTCAAAACATTTTTGAACTTGCTGCATTTCCGGTTAGCTTTTTTTGCATTTTATCGTATTGAATACATTAAAAAAAAAGAAACAATATTGGATGAATAAAAAAAAAATTGCTCAAACAGACTAGAGGCGAAAAATATTAAGTGCATTTTTCAATTGGTAAAGCAATTCCAAGTCTTGAGTGACCGAAATAAATTTAAAAAAGTTTATAACAATATTTGAATGAATTGAAGCCGTAATAAAGCGATAAAAAATGTTTGTAATTTTTTTTTCTAATTTTGATTGAACTAACCGCTTTCGTCAAAGGTTTGTATCCGTGGCCCATTTTATTCTCGATTTTTGCCAAAATCGGATTGCTTTCATCAGGCAATTTGCCGATATGATGTTGCAGCGTTGCGATAAGTTTCAGGCTGTGAAGAGGTACAACGCGGTCATCGTGATCGGCAGTGACCAAAAGAGTAGCTGGAAACTGAACGCCATTTGGTGGTGGCTTGACATTGTGAAGCGGAGAGTATTTCAACAAATTTTTAAAATGCTCTGCGTCATCGGAACTTCCGTATTCCGAAATCCACGCATATCCAATCGTAAATTTGTGATATCTCAACATGTCCATCACTCTGTAAACCAAAAAGAAGATCGAAAATATGTATGTTTCCTTCAAAATTACAAAAAATTAATAAAATTTGTACAACATCCAATTGAAAAAGTTTAATTTTGAGTTTTAAGACGCTCTACCAGTAGCGTGAGTGCGAGAAAGATAGCTGAAAACCAGATTCACATTTTTCTCTCAGCGACGCTTGATCATTCATTAAAAAGAAAAGTTACACTTTATTCCTTGATGATAAGAGCACCACGTGTAACATTATTTTTTTATTTTTACCGATTGAACGACCGATAGAGCGCCTTTTAATGCAAAAATATTTTTTTTCTGTTTAGAGATGATATTTATCGTGAAATTCAATAGGGTTTGTGGCGATTCTTTAAGTATCAAAAATTTTATTGACTCTTTTTCACTGAATTTATGGGAAAAAAATGTTCTTACCCAACTTGTGCGATTGCTGCACCAAATAAATTTGGTCTTTGATTGATACATGCAGCAACTAATAATCCTCCGTTACTGGTACCCACAATAGTCAATTTTGACGGAGTCGTATAATTATTCTCGATCAAATACTCCGCAGCATATTGAAAATCGTCGAAACTGTTCTGTTTGTTCAAAAGTTTTCCGCCATCGTGCCATCGCTGTCCATATTCGCTGCAAAAATAGAATTAAAAAAAAAACAAAAAAGTTATGCCCAACTTCTTCCAAAATTTCCAGTCTTTATGAAAATATAAAATAATTATTAACCAAAATAGAAATCACTCACCCTCCTCCACGAATATTAGCCACAGCATAAACGCCATTGAAATGTTGAATAAATAGGAGTGTCGATACACTGAAAAACGGTTGCACACTGATACTGAAACCGCCATATCCCTTTAAAAGAGCAGGCATCGATCCATTTAAAACAGCATCCTGAAATTAATAGCGCTCAAGACACTGCAATTTTTCTTCCGATTTCAACTAATAGGTCTATATTAACCGCTTTCGTGGTAATAAACATGGGAATTTGCGTTCCGTCTTTGCTCGGATAAAAAACTTGCGTCGTTTTGTAAGCTCTCGGATCAAAGTTGTCCACTGCGATTTCTCGATAAATCTGTTACAAAAGAAAAACCAACAAAATTGGTGAACATTTTTCCAACATCTTGGTGATGAATTGGAATTGAAAGGATAAAAAAGGTCATTGTTTGCCAATTGTACTTATTATAACAATTATTATTTTTTATTGAACCTCCGTATACCCTTGTCCGTTTCTGCGGAACCATCCGATCACTTTAACCCCATGTCTAGCCCCTTCATTAATTTTCATGTTCCTGTAAGACCCCCTCAAGAGTGTTGCTCGCAGCCCCTCTTTTCATTATGCATTTTTGTATCGCATTTACACGAGGGCCAAGGGAAACTTCAGAAAACTCGGACTCTATTTTTACTGAGTTTCAGTTGGTTAGCATCATCAGAAACTCAGAAAAACTTACTCCCGCTCAGCAACTGAGGCGCGAGTCGGTGCGTGGCTAAGTGGTTACCCAGCCAAATATTGGCCTTGCCTGAGGCTGTTTAGCTTGGGACATGGCCGGAGCCACACACCGGCACGCAACCATCACTGTCGGAATTGATCGTATTTTTTATTATTATTATTTCATAATAATAATAATAATAATAATAATACAAAATCGTATTAACATATAGTGCAAAAAATATTATAAATTAAATAAAAATTAGTTAGTAAAATTACCTTAGGTTCTTCATTCTTTGCCAAATCCGCCGTATAAATAATTCCAGGAGTCAAGAATGAAGTGAACTTGTAGAAAATCTCTGGATATTTTTTGTCGCCGGAAAATCCAGTAATTGTACCGACATCGAGAGGAAAAGTTCTCAAGAGTTCTCCAGTTTTCAAGCTGCGCAGTTGGAGAACGTTCTATAAACGAGATGACGATAATTTACACAATGAAGATTTTTATAATCGTGTTTAATATTTCCTGGCAATTAGTTTGAAAATTACTTTGACATCTTGGATGTAACAAGCAACGAATTTGTCTCCATCCACAGCATTGACCCAATCGAGAACGTTATAGGGATGTTCAGGCAATAAAACCGTCCATTTTTCCTCTGCATGATCCTCTAGATTTATTCTGATCAATTGAAAATTCGGTGCATTTTTATTCGTACGGAAAATTGCATTTGGCCCATCGTTCGTCACGTACTGCAATTTTTGAGTTTGATCAATTTCAATTGACAATTATTTCTTCGTGTTTTTATGCTAGAAAGCAATTTATATAATTACTTCGTAGACCGCTTCGAATTTGTCGACAACTTTTGTTAAATTGAACTTTCCTTTGATCTTTCCATCGGAATTTAATTTCGTCAGAAATATCAAATTGTCATCAGCATCTTTGTTTACGAATATTAGCAACCATTTTTCATAGTCAGTCACTTGAGCTTCACTGGAAAATTCTTATTTCTCTAAATATATGTTCGAATCATTGACAGAGTTTTTGGACTCGAACGGATTTTCAGTTATTGAATTAATTGAAGTTTAATCTTTAAAAAATGATTTTTAATTTTTCATTCAATTTAAACTTACATTATCCACAAAGGCTCTTCTGGAAATTCCACCACCAAAACGTCCTCCGATTGTGGAGTTCCCACAATGTGATAAAAAAGTTTTTGATTTCTGACTTCTTGAGTTTCCGAACCATCTGTAACTCCGTTTTGCTCGGGATACGAGCTGTAAAAAATTCCTGCACTGTCTTCCGTCCACGCAATGGCAGAGTATTTAATTTTTTCTAATATTTCGGGATACATATTACCTGGACAATTTTTTTTTAACCATTAAAATAACAAAAATCCAAGTTCTTTCTGAACAGAAGAAAAACTAAAAAATTTAGATATTTGTTAAAATACACCAAAAGTGTTGGACAACTTCCTGGAACTAAAAATGTTTTTTTCTCTCATATAAATTTTAATATTTTTACAATTGGTGATAAGTAGCAAATCGCAAAAATAGTAAGTCAGAGAAATTTATTATATTCTGAACCAAAAAAAAATTTGAAATCGCTAAAATTTTTCTTTTTTTAATATTCTAAACTTTTTTCTAGTTTACCTGTTTCGGTATTCATAAATCGAATGGTTCTCCAGTCCGACCCGCTGCTGGACAAGCTGATAGCCAAGATTTTGCCATCTTCGCTGAATTTTATATCAGACATGGCGACCGTTCCGTTTTTAGAAAAAGTATTGGGATCCAGAAAGACTTTAGGCTCGCTGTTCAGATCATCCTGAACATAGAGAACGCTGCGGCCAAAAAAAAAACAAAAATTGAAGAATTCCCAAATTAAATTATTGCCAAAAATTCGTTTTGGAGTTTCAACCTTTCACTCTGCAGTCCCGTATTTTTTCCGAAATAATATTTATTGCCGTGCCTCGCCGGACACGAATACCTTGGGTAATCGATGAGTTGCATTAATCTGTCTTTAATTTCTTTACGAACCGGACAGGCGGACAAAAATTGGGTTGTCAGCGCATTTTGGGCATCAACAAATGCTTTAGTGTCCTCAGATTCTGGATCTTCGAGCCATCTGTACGGATCTTCGATCTAGGATTAAAAAAAGTTGCCGTTTTCCAAAAATTGATAAATATTTTCATTCTTTTATTCTTTTAGGAATATTCAAAATTAATTTTTTTATTTACAAAAACCAAAAATTTGAATACTATCATAGGCATTATTCCAAGTGAGTCTAATTTTCTGATAACAAATCATATCATGAATTTAGGAGAGCGATTAGCCCAAAATTTAATGAATTCATTAATTAGTTTGATGTAACTTTATTTTTGATTTTATTTTTTTTTATTTTTTTTTTGTGATTTTTTTGATTTGATTTATTTTTGATTTTGATGTAGTTGATGAGAGTTAAAACACTTACGAGTATTAAATAATTGTAACACAATTGTAATAATATAAGCAAAGAATAATGGATGAAGTGGGTGGAAAGTACAACGCTAAAAATTCAAAGGTTAACAAGTTTACAACCTCACAACCATGATAGTTGTCGATAACAGTTTCATTTCGTCGAGCTTCAGGATATTGAATCTTTATCACAGTTCCTTTTTCATTGCCAGAATTGTCACCAACACGATGTGTTTCCTGAATCCATAAAAAACAAAAAAAACAAAAACAAACGTAAATATTTTATGCACAGGGAGTTTTGGAACTAGATACAAAAGTGACACAGTCAGACAAATTTCAGCCACGGAGATGAAGCCAATTCGAAAAACATAGAAGGCGAAATGGACCCACCATTGGGCTAGCGTTGAAAAGAAATTCATCTTTATAAAAAATCATTACTACGTCAACAAAAAAAATGTTGAATATGATAATTTATAATTTCTTTCATATTCCATTAATTTTTTCATATCTTTTTCATAGTAGTATGCCTTGAAATAAAAAGAATCGATACATTGAAATTTGACGCTACATAGTTGAAGAGATTGTCTTGAAAAAATTTTGTTAAAAAAAAAAGATTTGTCTTGAATTAAAAAATGACATTATTTAATTCAACGACTCTCATTTTGATTCCGTCTTTGAATACCCTACATTGATAAACCAAGTTCACTTGATATCTCCGACAAAAATGTTGTGATCTAAAACAATGTTAGTGTTTTAAAAACTAGAGAGTCAGAGGTATGATAAAAAAAAATGATTCATACGGAAATTAGGAGGGCCACAATTATTGCCAGGAATCTGTGGCTCCATTGTGAGGCAGTTTACTCATCCAGGGTCGGAAAAATCTGAATACCTCTCAATACCTCTCAAGAGTTAAAGTTAAGGGATATACCTTCTTTCTCTGGATATATAGTTATTAAAAAAATTGAATATATCAGTCATTATAAATTTTGACTTACGCTTTCTTTTTCTGGATAAGCTAACGTCCCAGCGATGATGAAGATTATGAGCAAAACTATAAAGTACCGAAGTTTCTCCATTTGCAATATCCAGTAGAAATATTCAGCAAAGTAGTACAATTTGAAACTCGATTCGAATGGGTTGAACGAGTGATTATTACTTTTTCGAAGGAAAGAAACCGGCTTTTATGCGATTCGAAAGAATCGTCATTTTTCTTTTCCGCCTATTTTAATCTATCAATGTCTATAAATATTTTTTATCTAGAAATTATGTGCGAGCACGAACGATAATAAGACGAGTCCCATTACTAATTCTTACGTGACAAATTTCTAATACGAAAAATATTAATTAGCGAATATGTGCTCAAAATAAATTCAGCAACATGATAAATATCAACATTGGTTACTGTAGCGACAACATTTTTGTCCTGTACTATTCGAATTCTGTCAGAAGCTATTTCAGTATGATCACCGATAAAGTTATCTGCCGTTTTCCACACAAACATTTTTTTAAGTTCGTCGATAGACTGGAAACTGAGAATTTTATGTCATAGAACACTTTTTCACACTTATATTTTCACTTTTTCACAATTTATATTATTGCGTGATTACTTAACAATGCTCGTGATTATTATATTTTCGTAGATTTTCCCTTTTGTTTACCTCACGCTCTTACATTCTTCTTCCGTGAGATCACACTCATAGTAAATACGTAATTAACTGCACAACGAATATTTACGTAATAGCTAGTTTTACATGAAATACATAGACGAAAATTTGAGATCATTTTTTGGTGTTGAATTAACAAAAAAAATAACTCCTTTTAATTTTTTTAATAACAGATATATTGAGACAAGGGATTTTTTTATATTCCAAAAAAAAATAATTAAAACAAACTTCTCCCCCTTTTTGTATCATTGTAATGTATATTTCTCCGCGTCTCCATTTTGTAGTACATAACAAAAAGTACATGTTCTCCTTTTTTCGTTTGAATCTTTTTTTCTTCTTCTTTTTACTTCCTGAACTTGAAGCCCAATGTTTTCGCAATGAACGTTAAGATATCAGTATTCTCGTTGATCTGAAATTCAGATGAAGCGTAATTTAGAATTTTTATCAACTCAGATACTTGTCGCCTTTACCATTATTTTTCTTGTGTTTTTTTCTTCGTATTTCATGATCTATGGTACACCAGATAAATACACAAACAACACTATGTGTCACAAGATAAATATACTATTCGCGAGATATTCATCAGCGGGGTTTACCAAATCCCTCAAAATGTATATACGTTTATAATTACCTCAGAAAACTTTGGAAAATCTTTGAAATAGTATACACAACAAGTCCGTGTTGCGTATGCGTATACTATTTTTTGGACAAATTCGTTGAATTTTTCATGAGAAATTCCATCTTTAGAAAAAGTATTGGGATCTAGAAAGACTTTAGAGTCGCTGGTTAGAGTATCATGTACTTTATTTCGGAGTATCATGTAATTTATTTCGGAATTTCCGAAATAAATTATTGAATAAAAAGATATAGTTTTGGAGTTCTAACTTTTGATCCTGCATTCCCGTATATTTTTTGAAATAATATTTATTGCCGTATTTCGCCGGACATGAATATAATTCGTAATTCCAAAGTTGCGTTATTCTGTCCCGAATATCGGCAGAGTGTCAAGTCTACATCGGACATTTCGCCATCGTATCATCTCTCCTGTGCTTCTCTCCATCGGATAACTCTCCAACCGTGTTAACTGTACATCGTACCAATAGCCCTAGCGTGCAAATCGCCCATAGAGCAAGCCCCGATCGTAGCAGTTCGACATTTCCCTTACTTTCGCTTATCCCCACTCTTCACCGTCAGGCTGAGATTCGGGCCGGGCAAGTCTCCACCGACTTGCCCGGCCCGAATCTCAGTCAGCTTGACTTAATGAACTTCGAGAATAGACGTCCTGGCCCTTATTGTTTCAAAATACAAGGCCAAGTTTATTATCAAGTTAATACTGCATTACTCGACTCGACTCACTCTCTTCTACGGAAAACCCGGAGTTGACCAGAGATAAAATATATAAGACGGCTAACCGAATGACAGACCGAACTACTGCTAACAGTTTAAATGCGACTCTACGTACGGAACGGAATGCGATGCCCCGTGGAAAACCTTGCCTTTTTATAGGGCCAGATTTGGGGCAAATGGTAGGGATTTGTGTTTTTAAGCCTTTGTTTCTTACAAGCTAGCATAGGGGAAACCGATGTGGTCATCGTCTATTGTTGGTATGTAGGCTGTTGCTAGGGCCCACATCTATTCCCGAGGCGCTTCAGATTGGAAGGCACGCTCGTTTGCATATTTAGTTGTGTTTGTGAGAACTCGAGTATTTGGGATATTTGTGTATACGGCGCGTGCCGGGGTGAATGACTTAAATGCAAGGTTTCCTTTGAGTCATTGTGTCGTCGTTTTGTGAATGAAAATACTAAAGAGATCGAGTCAAACGAAAGTGTTCTTACGCCTTGTCATCTTCGAAATAAATGTGGGTGGAGTAAATGTTGTTAACTTCTATGGGTTAGTGTGAGGGCTGTTGCTACGGTCTAAATTTTATTGCGCCTAGGCTCGAAGGGAGCAATCGAATGTTCGAGGCACTTGTCTGTACGGCGCATGGCTGAATGAATGACCTAGATGTAAGAAGTTATTTGGTTTCATGAAAATTCTAAAGCGGTCGAATTTCCTGGTTACAAGAGTATTTAAAAGAAATAAAATTTTACGTCGGTTGTGACACAACTAACAAATAAATGTATCCATGGCAACGAAAAGGAAATTTTGCCAATGAATAAATTTATGTTTCTCAACGAATAAATAAACGTATCCATGACAACTAATAAATAAATGTGTCCATGGCAACGAAAAGAAAATTCTGACAATCAATAAATTTATGCTTGGCGTATTATTATCATATGACGATATTTGTCATATGACCGTTCTGTTGATCGCGGTAAATTTCACGTTGATGAAAAGTCTTAAGTTTTACAATTCTCGCGGGAAATTAGTAAGTGATAGTTATCCCACGTTTATGCGTGTCATAATTACATAAGTTTTAAAATTCGTATTCATTGCGGATCAAACTGCGCCGAGGATTCAAGTGGTCAAAAAATGTAAGTTCATGCAATAATTACTGAGAATATATTACATGTCTTGGCTCTTCGAACTGTACGCTGGTGCGAGATTTCATGCGTCGCTTTTAACAGCTCGTGTTCTCTGGTTAAAATCTTCCAAATCTAGTACTTTAATTAATTAATTGTAAGAATTAAATTTCAAAACTCAACCATTTCTAAAATAACGAATGATAATCATAGTTTTAGCTTACGTCGCGCGAATTCGTACCAGCGTGCAACGGGAAGCGTCATAATTTTAATGTTTAACCATTAAATTATGCACTAAATTGAAATGAATCCCCACTTGTTATTTACAACAGTACAATATTTTTTATCCATAGAATACGTTACATATTTCGTTTTCGTCGTAACATAAATGAAGATATTGATATTAATCATCAAAATACGATCGTGACAGATGGAACCGTGAAGCAAAAAGGTTTGTTCAATGATAATAAAGTATAAAAAAGGTCGATGGGACCTCACATTTATTGAAGTTGAATTTATATACATATGTGAAAGAAATTTCTGACAACTTGCATCAAAATTTGTAGAATTCGTGCTTAATGCGAAACTGTCATCGCGAGACTTACACGTGTTATTCATGCATGTCTGTCCTGGAAGCATCGCTATACAAGATAGACTCGTCATTGTACGCTGAGGGGGTTAAATAAAGGAAAATATCCTTTCGATACCATTTGACCGCTCGGAATGAAAAAAAGTATTAACCTACGCAGAAAAATTGCAATACAGGTACAAAACTTGTTTTGTCCGATACATTGAACGGTGTGGAAAAATGTTACTTCCGAGATTTAATCGTGGCTTTAGTAGAATACATGGAACAAAAAAGCATTGAGATACTTTTTTTTAACCTAAATCAAATTTAATCCAAATAATTCAATCGCACATAAAAATAAAAATTACACTAGAAAAAACAATGATCAAATTTTAAACGAAATACATTGAATGGAACAGAATTTTTAAATATTAAAGTTGATAACGAAAAAAATGTACATAAAGTACTTGGTCTGCTGATCTACGGCAGTTAATAACATAAGATGTCAAAATACGGTTTTAATTACATTTTTTTCATTTAAAATTTGTATATACCTGTTAAAAATTGGTTGGTTTCGTTAACTTGCGCCTCTTTAATAAATACAAGGAAAGTACTGCGATTAAATTCCTTTTATCTAAGAATTATTTTTAATACATTTTTTAATTAGAAATTTGAATCTTCATCTTTTTCCGATTTAATTTTAATTTTTATCTCGAAATGCATGTTTTTATTAGATTTATTTAAGATACGGAAATAAATATATTTCGAAAAAAAAATTAAACTACAGACAACATCCAAAATTGCAGTACAAAAAACTATATACACAGGTTGGACAACACGAATGGAATTAAAAAGAATTTTTAAATGATAAATTCATAATCGAAAAAAATTGACAACGGTACTCAGCTAGCTTCGTTTGTTAATCACAAACCGGAAAAATATACTGCGTTCGAAATTCTTTTTATTTAAGTATTCTTTTTATAACATTTTTCGTTTTAAAATTTGTATATACATGTTTAGTATCCTCGTATAATTATAATTTTCATCTTCAGTAAAAAAATTTTTGATATTTGTTTAAGATTGAAAATATGATTTGGTTATGTTTTTTCACGCTACCTTATTATCTTTTTTTCTAGACGAGAGTTTTTCCGTTTTAAATCGTTTGTTAATTGAACACTTTCTACGATAAGTTGTTTTAGTTTCAAGTGGTCTGAAAATTAATTTTATTAGAATTATTTATTTTTTAATGATCTTAGTGGAAAAAACTACACATATGGAAATACCGATAAATATCATGTACCTACCGGTATATACCGTAATTTTCAATCTATTTAACAAGTTTGTGTAGGTAACTTCAAATTTATAAATTTTGGTTTAAAATTTATTCGCCCTTTTCCGGAAAGTGATCGTGAAAACTTTCAAACATGTCATAAAATATTCGTATCTTTTTGAAGACTAGCATATTTAAATTCCATGTTCCAGATTTAGTGATGATTAATTGGTAACAATGTTAATCATAGACAAAACTGTTACGATATGAAATCGTTACTCCTGGAAAAGAAAATCACGCTTCGTTCCATAATTTTTCAGAAAACCCAGAACTGCGCAGAGCATTCAATTACATTCAGAGACTCATCGAAAATTAGGTGCTGAGTATTGCTAACCAGTCCAAGGAACTGGCAACCTGGTTGCAGAACTAGAAAACCATCATGAGAATTGCAGATTGTTACTTTCATAAATTATATTCTTTTTTCTACTGCTTGTAAACCAATAACTATATCAATTGTTAATCCTAAAGTATATTTGTATCAATTAATTGTATATTGGTTTTAAATCTTCTTCCACAGATTTTTTTCATATTCTCCAGGATTAATAATCATTAGCTTACACGTAGTAAATAATTAAAAAAAAAGTTATAGAGAATATGAATATCACAATCTGCAAACTTTTTAAGACCTATAAAAAGGTCTCTTTAAAAGTGGTAATGTTTTTTAATCACACCGCCGATGTCTGAATTTTTTTTTCATGGAACACTATAAAAAAAAATCAATTCAGATACATAAAAATTTTGTTGCACTCACAAATCTATTCCTTCAGAAATTGTAAGTGTTAAAGAAATAATAAAGATAGAATTCACGAATAATTCATAATTAGTGGTTCACATGAGGTAAAAAATAAGAAAAAATTGGAAGATATGAATATCGCTACCTGGTGATTTTTTGAAACATGTCAAGATAGGTTTTGACAAATGATAGATTAATTTTCAGAAAAATCGAAATGGTCTGAGTTCAGAAAACAAATATTTATGGTTTAATAACCGACAGCGATGGGTGCGCGGTCGGCGTGTGGCTCCAGAGTGTGAATATATATGTAAATACCCTTCCCTTCCTCTTATTGTATCCCTTCTGTTTTAATCTTAAGTTCGCTAAGTACCGATACTACTTATATAGGGTTTTTTTTTATTATTGACAGTTTTTTTTGTCGCAATATTAACAAATGGCATTAGTCGGAGCGCCTGATCCTATTTGTTGGCATGTTACATGCCCTTATCCTCCGCTATTCATTACAAACTACAAAAATCATATCAACAGACAACGAGCACCCTAAGCGCAGGGACAAGCGTCTAATACGTTCCTCATTTTTTCTGACTTTTTTTATATTTATTTTCGGCCATCCTCTATGTAAAAAATTACTTTACTTACTGTAGAGAGAGCCGTTGGTCCGGTGGATAAGGGCTCGGACTCGCGCGTCGCAGGTCCCGGGTTCGAATCCCGGCCAAAACACCAATGAAAATTTGAAAATTTTTTCAAGTGTTTCTGCTGCAATCCCGGGTGGTTCGGATTCCACCTCCATAAATCCATGGCCAAACACCTCTCTGTGATGCATGAGCGGTCGGTGTACGGCTTTGGTGGCCTCCCGTGAACGGTTCTCATCGCGCGGATGGTGGCCCTCTAGCTGTGCACTGGTTGGCTCATTGCATCACAGCTGAGGAGGTGTCTGCCTGAGCTTCTCTGGTGGCCGTGCTTGAACGTGCTCACATTGCCACCTGCGGAGATTAGTCGGGCACCGGCTGTATCGGCAAGGTTTTCTGCTGTTTCCCTTCGCCCTCGGTAAATGCGATACAGTGCGGGAATAAGTCGGCTGCAGCCGCACGTGTGGGAGAATGGAGGGAAGAGTAGAGAAATAGTTGGAAATAGTGGGGAGACTAAGAGGGAAGGACCCTGCGCCGTAGAAGTAACAATCGCGGGAGGGATTGGTTACAAACCCCAATAAAAAAAAAATACTTTACTTACTGTTGAAAATAAACATCTTTGAAAAAAGAGTGTGGCTTCGGCGATCACCAAAATTAAGTAGCCTCGGGCGAGGCCAATACTTGGTTGGGTGACCCCTTAGCTATGCACTGGCTCGCGCATCAATCGCTGAGCGGGAAGCAATTTTTCTCCATTTTTGATCGTGCTAATCAATTGAAATCCGCCTTTATCGGCCGGATTTTCTTCAGGTTCCCCTAGGAGAGAGTGGCTGTGGACAACACTTTTGGAGGGTCTCCCAGGAATATGGAACTTAGGAAATTGGAAATTAGTGAAGTGCGGTTAAAGTGATGGGATGGGCTCGTAAAAACCCGCAACGGTATGCGCAGGAACAATAAAAAAAAGAAACTTTGGTTGAACGATAAAAAAAATCATGAAAATCATCCCCAATATTTTGTTGTATCATTGTTATGACATTAGAATCAAAACCCCAAAAAAATATGTACTATTTTATTTTGATACCTATATTTTTGAAAAAGCTATGAGCATTTGGAAAACATATTGATCGACGTTACAAAAGATTCATAACTTTTGGATAAGTTGAGAAAAAAATTTTTAACTTTTGATGAAATCTCATTTTATTATAGAATGAAAGGTAATAAATTTTAGGGGGTACCCGAATTCTATAGAACTGAGTTGTATGTAATTGACCATTGAATCCATTCTCATTTCAGTTGAAATTGCATTGAAATTGAGTAAATAGTTTTTTTTTAATTGTTTTAAAAAAGAATATTTGTAAATGAATAAATAAAATAATTTGATTGTTGCCAAGAAATTACTGTAAATAGAATTCTTTTTTCCCCTTCAAATAATTGACAGGACTCCAAAATATTTATCAATTGAATATATTTATTGATAACAAAAAAGAATTTTCACTATGGGACGAAAACGAAAAAATCGATCAACCGACGAAGAGGAAGAATTTCAGCGCATCATGCGGGCTGTTGCATATTCATTTGTTGGCCATACTAAACACAAGCTTTCAACTCCAGAAATGATCGACAAATGCATCCTTGCTGAAATTCCTCATCTGGAATTACACCCCGAATAACATAAAATTGTCATGGGCAACATGATTCACGGATAATCGATGGGTTGTACCAAATTACCCAACTTTATCATGTATTTTCAATTGTCATATTAATGTAGAAATTGTTACTACTGTAACAATACCAAAATATATTTTTAAGTACATTTTTAAAGGCCCAGATGCAGTTACTCTGCTAAATCGATGTTGAATAGAACGTATGAAACATAAATAATATCGATATTATAATTGTACATGTATTATACATGTATAGATATTGTAATTGTGTTTTATGTAAATCAAGAGACTCGGTAGAGTCTCGGGACAAGTACATTGACAGTTCTGTCGTCTGCTGGCCCGAGGCTCGCCGAGACTATATTATCTCTGAATAAAACGATTCGCGGTGGTGGGGGTAAAATTGGCATGTCATTTTGTTCATTTACGAAGCACAGGAGTCATTTGATGGCTTGAAAATTTAACTGGAGACTAATTAAGAAATTCTCTTTCGATTGAGCCCAAAATCAGCATGATCGGTGGCGTAGTTGCTGAGAAAAAACTTTGCACAGGCTCAAGATTATGTAAAAAATACTAACACATCGAAGGATTCGACGTGTCTGTATATGACACAATCAAAGGCGTTTTGATGCCCATCAAAACCCATTTACATGAAAGCCGGTCTCTGGCGACGAGAGCAACGAGCTGCGATTGGTCACAACTACTTTTCTCTCTCTTTTCTCGGTACCGACACAGCGGAAAGTTCTCTCTCTTTTCTCGGTACCGACACAGCAGAAAGTTTGAATGGAGTTTCGACACAACGAAGTGCGGGACGTGCGAGCAATGAATAAAACGATTCACGGTGGTGAGGTAAAAACTGAAATTCATTTTCTTTAATTACGAAGCTCAGGAGGCATATGGTGATTTGAAAATTGAACGGGAGATTTATTACGAAAAAATATTTCGATTGAGCCTTAAATCAGCACGATTGATGCCGTATTTCCTGAGAAAAAACTTTGCACAGGCTCAAGCTTATGCTACATCGAAGTATTGGCTTGTCTGTATACGACACAATGAAAGGCCTCTTGACGCCTTCCGAGCTTGTGATTGGCCATTCCGTTTCATCTTTCTCTACCTATACCACGCAAAGTCTGAACGGAGTTTTCGAAGTGAGAATAAGTGCTTATACGCGAGACGTGTTTGTGGATAAATTCGGGAAAAAAAAATATTTCGCGATCTGTGAATAAATAAATAGTTCGAAGTACCCATACCGCGGAAAGTCTGAACGGAATTTTCGAAGTGAGCAGTGCTTACGCGGGTCCTGTTGTGGATAAATTCGGGAAAAATATTATTTCGCGATCTATGAATAAATTTATTCACAGATCGCGAAATAATTTTGGATCGTACGCGTACGATCCAAAAATGATTTCTTTAATATAAATTCAATGACAGCAATTTAGAGTTTCATCAAATTCACGTATTTTTTATTTTTTTCCCCCTTTCGATCGCGACTAATTAGAATCTCGTGGCTTAAACAGTATTGAAAATATGAATGTTTTTTCACGAACATTTGTGAGGTTATAAATATCGTGGTTAGGTTCGATCGACTCTTGGTTACAGTAATAATAAGAAAGTGATGGTGTGAAAATAGTGAAGTGCTTTTAATCAACTTTCGAACAGTGCTGAAATGAATATGCATTTTTTTATTATTGTTAACCCTGCACTTTTTATTTTCCACACTTAACTCTACGACGGAATTTCTCTTTCGCGATTAAATGTTCCTCGTATAAGATTTCTTGAGAAATCATTCTTTTCGATTCTTTGATAACTATGAAATGGTATACGTTGAACTGTTAATCGTGATTGGTGTGAATCGATGTAAATTTGGAAAAGAAACTCTATAAAACTAATAATGAGTGTCAAAAAAATGTATGTGGCAAAGTTTGTTATTATCATGTCGAGTTTTGAGCAGTGTTTAATAAATATTTTTTTTAACTCTACACCGTTGACAATTTATTTTATTGGTCCCTTTCCTCTTTATTATAAAATGTTCCTCGCTTGCCATAATAAGATTTGTACATCATGAAATGTTTCTTGCATGATAATTGTTGATCCATTTCAAAAGATTTTTGACGTCGTTTTTCTATCCAAAATATGGTGTAGAATCATCTTGCGTTTGATGAATTAATAGTCAAATACACTGTCAACCTGCATGTGGATATATATGGATGCCTCTGGATGATAACCGTAGTAAGTAATGATATATCTTTATGTCAAAATGGCTCGTATAATATATCTTTATGTCAAAAGGCTATGGCGGTATATACTCCATATCCTATCAAAATTTGTATCTTTGGATTGCAATGAATGCCTATAGACTCTGAAAATTCTGTGAAGCGACAAATGTACCAAGTATTTCCACTTTTTGGCTCCGATTGTAGCATTATGAATTGAACATTTTGTTATGAAAGTTCTTTGGTTGCTCATTTGTCAATGGGATCAAAAATATTGTCTTCGGAACACCATGAATATATGCAAAATTTCAGAATTTTGTTTGGCTCAATATGCTCTACATTTTTTCATATCCCTACTTTAGTTGTAGCATAATGAATTTTAAAAAACTGTTTCAGAAAGTCTTCCGATGTGTTTTTTCTGACATTATCAAAATTTATATCTTTGGATTGCAACGAATGCCTACAAACTTCGGAAATTGTGTGAAGCGACAAATGTACCAAATACTTCTACTTTTTGCCTCCGATTTTAGCATTATGAATTGAACTTTTGTTATGAAAATTCTTCGGTTGCTCATTTGTCGATGGAATCAAAATTATTGTCTTCGGAATGCCATGAATATATGCAAAATTTCAGAATTTTGTATAGCTCAATATGTGCTCTATTTTTTCACTTCACCACTTTAGTTGTAACATTATGAATTTTGAAAAATTGTTTCAGGAAGTCTTTCGATGTGCTTTTACTGATATGATCAAAATTTGTATAATTGAATTGCAATGGATACCTACAGCCTTTGAAAATTCTGTGAAGCGACAAATGTGCCAAGTATTTTCCCTTTTGCTCATTTGTCGATGGGTTAAGAATTGCTGGCTTCAGAATGCCACGCATACATGCAAAATTTCAGAATTTTGTTGGGCCCAATGTACGCTACATTTTTTAAATTCCCTAATTTAGTTGTAGCATTATGAATTTTGAAAAATTGTTTCAGGAAATCTTCTGATGTTTTTTTTCTGATATTATCAAAATTTGTATCATTGGATTGCAACGGATACCTACAGACGTTGGAAATTCTGTAAAGCAACAAATGTACCAATATTTCCACTTTTTGGCCCCGATTGTGGCATTAAGAATTTAAAATTTTGTTATGAAAATTCTGTGGTTGCTCATTTGTCAATGGGATCAAAATTATTGTCTTCGGATCGCCATGAATATATGCAAAATTTCAGAATTTCATTCGGCTCAATTGAGCTATATTTTTTCACTTCCCTACTTTAGTTGTAGCATAATAAATTTTGAAAAATTATTTTACGAAGTCTTCTGATGTGTTTTTACTGATATTATCAAAATTTGTATCATTGAATTACAACAGATACGTACAGACTTTGAAATATCTGTGAAGTAACAAATGTGCCCAATATTTCCACTTTTTTGCTGAAATACTGGCATTATTAGGACTGGAAAATTTTATTATGAAAATTCTTCGTTTGCTCATTTTTGGATGGGATTAAAATTTGGCTTCGAAAAGTAATGGCTACATGCAAAGTTCATAAACTTTATTGAGCCCAATGTGTGGTATGCTTGAGTTGTGGCATGATTAATTCAAAAAATTGTCAGAAAGTCTTTGGTTCCTTTTTTCTGGAAGTATAAAAATATGTTTCATTGGAACGCACCGTATACTTATAAACTTTGGAAATTTCCTGGAGCAACATGTGTGCTCAGTATTTCTACTTTTTGGCTGCTATTGTGGCATAACGAATTGAAAAATATTTTCGAAAAGATTTGCTCTACGGATGCTCTGGTTGTGATGGTACGAAAATTTGCACGAAGATAATGCAACTGGTACAACTCAACTCGATCCATTTTCTTGGGCACAGTACTGATCTAAGTTTGCCCACTTTGTTGAATTTATTGTTTTAAAATATCCACAACATACTTTCTGAACTTTTCAAAATTCAAAGATAATATTAAAATATCTGTAAGTTCTAGTTTTAAGGCTTTCACGGCCATTATTGTTATAAATATCAAAATTTGCATCAAAATTTGTATCATGGGAATGTAGCCGATACCTACAAACTTTTAACATTTTGTGAAGCGCCAAGTATTTCCACTTTTTGTCTCTGATTGTGGCATTATGAATTGAAAAATTTATTACAAAAAGTCTTCGGCTGCTCATTTTTGGATGGGATTAAAATTTCTGTCCTCGGAACGCAATAGATACATCCAAATTTTCTGAACTTTGTTGGGCTTAAAGTGCACTATGTTTTTTCACTTTTCCACTTTAGTTATAGCATAATAAATTTAAAAAGTTGTTTCAGAAAGTCTTCGGGTGCTCTTCTTCTGATAGTATCAAAATTTGTATCATTGGAATGTAGCCGATATCTACAAATTTTGACCTTTTTGTGAAGAGGAGACATGTCTTGTGTGCTAAGTATTTCCACTTTTTAGCTCTGACTATAGCATAATAAATTGAAAAAGTTTTATTCTAAACGCTTTCCTCTACAGTCGCTTTGGTTTGTTCAATATATTGTTTTGGAGTTCCCATAACATACTATTTGAACTTTTCTATATTCAATGAGAATATTGAAATAGTTGTAACTTTTTATTTCCATGGTAGTAACTTCTTCAATGGTATTGAAAAATAATCATGATTCCACCTTGTTAATAAAAATAAGAATGAAAAAATGCGTGAACTTTTTTCACAATAGATTCGATGTTTTCTCTAAACATACATGAAACGGGTTTTTTATTTCATCATTAATCAAAAATGAAAAATTTCGAAAAAAATCGCCCCATTTTTATCAACAAGCTGAAATAAGCGTAATGTTTTTTACCACAAATCTACAAATATAACAAGGAGATACTGCTATTTAATATGTTTCTTTGATAAACACAAATTCAAATAGCTACAAATTCTATGGAAAAGTTCTGACTCTTCTAATCTTGCTCTCAAAAGCTTTGTAAATTTTTGTATCAGACTCCCAGTTCCCGACTTATTTTAGCCTGATTCCAGAAAGGTAAATCGAAATGTCAAAAAAATTTGACTGGCTCGAGAATAAAAAAAATGCCAAATTGAAAATTCCAAAACACGTGCCCCTTTATTTCATGGGGGAAAAACCTGACTCGAAGTAGAAGGGGTCAGGGTTTGGAAATGAAAAAGCGATAATTTCCCAATATAACCATTTTCTAATCTATATAAAGCGAGATGTTTGAAAAGAAAGAGAAAAAACGAATCATATCACGCATAAAAATCCCCCTCGCGGAAGAAACCTGGACAAGTACATTTGTTGACCGCCGTTCCCATATTTTTCCACGAATATACATACACTGCAAAAACCTGTTCTCGCAAAAATCCCTGAGAAAATCAAACCCTATCAAAAAGTAAGAAAAGTGACCACTCTCAAAAAATGTATCAAATAAATTCAAATCACACAAAACAAAATGAGTTAATCCTCGCGAAAAGCTAAGGTTGGGTTTCGCAAAAAGTTATAAAATAAATTGAGCTATACCAAAATATATGTGCCCAGTACGGGAGGCTCTATCGTGTGAAAAAATCTTCAAATAATGTTGAATGTTGATAGAGAAAAGAATCAAGTTCGAAAATGCAGTTGTTTTACCAACCAGAATGAAAATAAAAACTCTGTATCAATAAGGGTCCGAAGCAAAAAAAGATTGCAAACGAAAAAAAATTAGATGAAAAAGAATTTCGGCCGAAGTACTTGGCGAGGTTGTCACCATGACCGATACATTATGTAAATTAAGTGAAAAAACATTTGTCAAGTACTTCGGCCGAATTTTTTTTCAATCTAATTTTTTTCTATGTTTCATAAAATAATTTGTAAGTCAAGGATGATGCATCATATTCTTCCGTCATTTCATCTTTGAAAGAATAATAATTCTGAGGCTCCTGATAGTAAAGTTAAATATAATTATCTATTTATAGCTTAGATCGAAATTGCTAATATCCTCGCTGCCTTTTCGCCCCTGAATGCCTTATTCTAATACACAACTTGAAAGCTAATGATAAAGTATTTAATTTTCTGAATTTTCGCCTTGGGGAAAAATTGGTATTTGAGGTCTCTTCTAGAACACCTTCCTGCCAAGCTATAATCAAATAATAACCTATCAACGAATTACTAACATCTCGAGAAAATACTTCGAGTCTATAGTTAACTCTTTTGAAAACATAACTTTTTTTCTTATCACTGGAACGAAACGCTCCTATATTTAAACAACCTCAATAACAAGGAATTTATGGTAGAAAATCTGTCTCATTCTTTTATGTCGAATTAGTAGTATGAGCAATACTGATTCCTGACATTGAAATAAGTCGATGGTGTAATGATGTAAACACGTTGTAAGTTTTTTTGTTATATACAGGCTCTATTGGAGTTTATATAAAGCGAAATATATGAAAATATTATAGAAAAAAGAAGTGATATCAAATAGCAAAAATCCCCTCCCGGGGAAAAAAACTTGGACAAGTACATTGGTGGTCCCTCGTTTCCCTATGATATCACAAAAAGTCCAAAACCCCACTTAAATTTTTTTTTTTTAATGTTTACTAATTTTATTCATATTCCGGAGGGAAACCAACCATATAGATCACGAAATAACCGGCCAAAAAACCAGACTTCACAATAATTGTCACTTTGAATTTATTTCCACAGAACAAAACAAGAATCAAAACATTAAAAAATCAGAATTATCAAGATGAGAAAAACACCACTTATAATTGGTGTGTAAGAAGTATCAATAGTCTAGAAAAAAATGAAGAAAGATCGACATCTAAGTTACGTGCAGCAGTAAAATTTATGATATCAGTACTAGGACAAGTATTTCTTTGATGACTGAGAAGATATCAATATGGACGTACCGGCAACGTAGGGCATGCAGTTGGTGCATTGCTTCTGGGATCTCCTAAGTCGAATAGCTACTTTTGTTTTGGCTAAGGCGTGACCAATGTTGCCAAATAGTATTTACTTACATGACCTAATGAAACAATATTGCCTGCGCCGTGGCTAAAATAACGAAAAACAAGCAGGAACAGGAAGTTTCGTATAAGATCCCGTGCTTTTGTAATGTTAAAAAAAAAACATTAATTTATGTCTGTACATGATAGCACAGTTTTGTTTGATTGGTAATAATTTGATGAACGTTCACCACCGTACGTTGAGCGTATACGCACAGAGTACTTGTCCGGCCCATAACTTTTTATTAAAATTGCTCATTTCAGTAAAAATCAGTGGTCTCTCTCAAAAGTCAAGGGTCATAAATACGCACTTTTTCATTATTGGTAATATCTTATTTAATTTTTATTTTTTATGATTAATCCCGCATAATGGTTTAAATTCTCTTTTTCAAAACATAAAGGGCTATTTTGATAGTTGGCGCCCAAGAACATCAAAATGAAACGAACGGAGGGGGATTATTTTGTGTGAAATTTGCGTGATCTTAAAACTTTAGATACAAATTTGACGGTGCATTCAGAGCCCACATTGATCTTTTGACCATTAACCAGTGGTTACTTAGATCTTCTACTAATAAATAGTAGTTTTCCAAAATATAATAACTTTCGTTGCTGGCAATAATAGTTTTCGAAAGTATGATACGCTACATTGCTGGCAATAGTTTACTGACAATGAGTCGTATCTTCAGAAATTTCATAATTGACTGCACCTTATGTTAATGTAATTTTATGATGACTACGAACACCATTTTATTCCGATTGAATAGACGTCAAATGTTGTTTATGATACAAGGCCATTCTGAAATTCGCAGAAGAATTGATTTTCTTGTAAATTTCTGACGGCGAAAAGCAACGCATGCAACGAAAAGCACCTCCAATTTTATTTTCACTTGAATGAGCAATTTTAATAAAAAGTTATGGGCCGGACAAGTACTCTGTGCGTATACGCTCAACGTACGGTGGTGAACGTTCATCAAATTATTACCAATCAAACAAAACTGTGCTATCATGTACAGACATAAATTAATGTTTTTTTTTTAACATTACAAAAGCACGGGATCTTATACGAAACTTCCTGTTCCTGCTTGTTTTTCGTTATTTTAGCCACGGCGCAGGCAATGTTGTTTCATTAGGTCATGTAAGTAAATACTATTTGGCAACATTGGTCACGCCATAGCCAAAACAAAAGTAGCTATTCGACTTAGGAGATCCCAGAAGCAATGCACCAACTGCATGCCCTACGTTGCCGGTACGTCCATATTGATATCTTCTCAGTCATCAAAGAAATACTTGTCCTAGTACTGATATCATAAATTTTACTGCTGCACGTAACTTAGATGTCGATCTTTCTTCATTTTTTTCTAGACTATTGATACTTCTTACACACCAATTATAAGTGGTGTTTTTCTCATCTTGATAATTCTGATTTTTTAATGTTTTGATTCTTGTGTTGTTCTGTGGAAATAAATTCAAAGTGACAATTATTGTGAAGTCTGGTTTTTTGGCCGGTTATTTCGTGATCTATATGGTTGGTTTCCCTCCGGAATATGAATAAAATTAGTAAACATTAAAAAAAAAAAAATTTAAGTGGGGTTTTGGACTTTTTGTGATATCATAGGGAAACGAGGGACCACCAATGTACTTGTCCAAGTTTTTTTCCCCGGGAGGGGATTTTTGCTATTTATACATATTCACGCAAAGACTATTATTATGTACAGCGATAGATACGATGCAGCGTAAAAGGCAAAGAGACTGCGTGCGTTTCTTTCCTAGTATTAATATTAGTTTAATAAGATAAACTAAGAACGATCGTTGAGGTGGATGAAAAAAGCAGCGCTTAAAACGCTTAAAGATTAATAATTATATAAGGTCCTTCAAGTGTTCCAAATTTTTTCGTCGGTGTGACGTATGAAAATTTCAAGCTTTGAAAAACATCTTCTTCTTCTTCTTCTTTTTCTTTGCTTAAATCTGTTTTTTCTTCTTTTTACTTCCTGTAGGTTAAGCCCAATGCTTGCACAATGAACGTGAAGATATCCGCGACCATTTCGATCTGAAATTCACATTAATTATAATTCAGAATTTTCGCCGACTCAGATTGTTGTCGGCTTTACCATTATTATTTTTTGTTTTTTCATAGCTCGCGATCTGCTATCGCACAAGACGAATATATCTTTCGTCCGATATTCATCCGTGGGGTTCAAAGTCTACAAAATTGCTCAAAATTTATACACCTTTGTAATTACATTACAAAATTTAAGTAAGTTAATTTTTAGACCTTTACGCATAATTAGATTTAAAAAAAGTGAAAATTCAGGCAACGACGTTGGTAACATTTTCTCTTTTTTTTTTAATAAATGTGCATACGTGTTCAAAAATTGGTCTACTACCCGCCTTCCCCTATACTATTTTTTACCGCCTTTGTGAATATTCACAAAGGCGGTAAATTATTCAATTATTCAATTATTCTGTTCAATTATTTGTTATACTTTTTGGCATAACAAATTGGACATTCTTGAAATGTTGATCGAACATTTTTTCTAAGTTTGAGATTGAAGATTGAGAGAGAAAACAGAAAAATTCTTCGAAAATCCTAAAGTATCGAAATTAATACAAAAAAAAAAACAATTTGTTAATTAATTAAAAATACGAAGAACGTAAATATTCGAATTGTTCAATTCATTTTTGAACTTATTGCATTTCCGGTTAGCTTCTTTTGCATTTTATCGAATTGAAAATATTAAAAAAAAGAATCAAACAATATTGGATCGATAAAAAAAAATTTGCTCAGACTAGAGGCGAAAAATATTAAGTGCATTTTTCAACTTGTAAAGCAATTCCAAGTCTTGAGTGACCGAAATAAATTTAAAAAAGTTTATAACAACATTTGAATGAATTGAAGCCGTAATAAAGCAATAAAAAATGTTTGTAATTTTTTTTTCTTAGTTTGATTGAACTAACTGCTTTCGCCAAAGGTTGGCCGTGTCCGTGGCCCGCTTTGTTCTCGATTCTTGCCAAAATCGGATTGCTTTGATCAGGTAATTTTCCAATATAATGTTGTAGCGTTGCGATCATTTTAAGGCTGTGAAGAGGTACGACGCGGTCATCGTGATCGGCAGTAACGAAAAGAGTAGCTGGAAACTGAACGCCATTCGGTAATGGCTTGACATTGTGAAGCGGAGAGTATTTCAACAAATTTTTAAAATGCTCCGCGTCGTCGGAACTTCCGTATTCCGAGACCCACGCATATCCAATCGTAAATTTCTGATATCTCAACATGTCCATTACTCTGTAAACCAAAAGAAATATTCAAAATATCATGTTTCCTTCAAAATTACAAAAAATTAATAAAATGTACAACATCCAATTAAAAAAGTTTAATTTTGAGTTTTAAGACATTCTACCAGTGACTTGAGTACAAGAAAAATAGCTGAAAAGCAGATTCACATTTTTCTCTCGGCGACGCTTGATCATTCACAAAAACGAAAGGTTACACTTTATTCTTGGATGATAAGAGCACAACGTGACTTTTATTTTTTCCGAAAACTCAATTGTGTCGAAGAAAAATACGCGGCCGGATTTTTACCGAATGAATGACTGATAGAGCGCCTTTTAATGCAAAAATAATTTTTTTCTGTTTCGAGACGATATTTACCGTGAAATGCAATAGGGTTTTTTGCGATTCTTTAAGGCAGCCATCCCGTGTGATATGTTGAAAAAATCGAATTTTTTTTTGCATAAATTGATTTCTATACATGTGTAGAATATGCTGGTAAAGTGATTTTCCAATATTCGAAGTCGTTGGAAAATTACAGCAGTTAGAAGACCAGGTGTTCGGAGTGCTTGGTCGAGAGGTCGGTATCTAAGTATCTAACGTACGTAGGTGATGGAGATAGTAAAACATTTAACGGAATTTTAAATGTCGAACCATACGGAGAAACCTTAGTATCAAAAAAAGAATGGGTGGGCCATGTAGAGAAAAGAATGGGGACGCGACTCCGTAATGCAAAAAAAAAGTAATAAAGAAATCGGTGGAAAAGGCGCAGACAAGATCATCAACGAAATGACAAAATTCTACGGATTAGCAATTCGTCGACATTCAGATTCTGTTGAAAAAATGAAGAAAGAAGTTTGGGCCACTTTCTTTCATAAAAGTTCTTCAGATGAAAATCCTCAGCATCAAAACTGTCCAAAGGGCGAAGACAGCTGATGCAAATGGCGGTAGGCTGAAGCTAAGGGTGAACTCAGTCAATTCCATCACGACAAGCCACCTTTAACACCAGCAGTACAAGCAGTTATCAAGCCTGTGTATGAAGACTTGTCAAAAGATGAAATGTTGACCCGATGGCACCTTTACAAGCCTACCAAAAAAAAAGCCTACCCGTAAGAATCTCTACCGCTCGATCTCTATCAAAGAAATGTCAACCAACAAAAAAACACTATCAAGCCTAAAACTACCAAGATTTGTTCACTACCATGGTCATACTCTACCAACGAAGAATTACTAATGTAATATAATTATATATTACACTGTATATAGATATATACGCTAGTAATTCTTCGTTGGTAGAGTATGACCATGGTAGTGAACAAATCTTGGTAGTTTTAGGCTTGATAGTGTTTTTTTGTTGGTTGACATTTCTTTGATAGAGATCGAGCGGTAGAGATTCTTACGGGTAGGCTTGTAAAGGTGCCTGACCCGATGCTTAGGAGCAGAGACGCAGAACAGTAATGAATCTCTGAATTCATTGATCTGGACTTTCACTCCAAAACATCTTCACTCCGGCACCAAAATCGTTGAGATTGCAACATTTTTGGCTGCAATTATCTTCAACGAAGGATTTCAGGGAGTCATAAAAACATTGGCGACAATGGGATGTCCAATTGGCCACGAAGCGCATGCTTACGTGCACCGCCGTGATGAAGCACGTATCGCTCGCTCTGATCGGCGCGTGAGCGATGTCGTGAAACAAGCCAAGTTTGAAGCAAGAGTGCAGCAAGCAGCTTTAAGGGACTTCCAAGAGGAAGAAGAAGGAATTCTCTATGGATCAGGCATAGCAGATTAATGGTGAGTAAAGATTTCATAATTTAAATCGTATTTGAACTTTTAAACGCGTTTTTCTTAAAACTGCGTTTTTATAACGGGGCTACACGATATCTCAAAAACGGTTTGACTGATTGCTTTGAAATATTAATGGTAGATTTAGCAAATGTATAGTCATCGATTAAACTAAAATAATGCAAAAATTCCGAGCCGTTTTTTTTTATAACAAAATAATCGAAAAAAATCATGAAATTTGAAAATCATTTTTCAAAAACATGTCAATTATTCAATTTTCAATATTTTCGAATGTACTGGGGGAGGAGGATATGGCTGTTCGATAAGCTGGTATGGTCAGTGGCATGTTATGGGGTGGAGGTATGGGGGTGGAAGAGCAGGGAGATTTTGGAGAGATTGCAGGAGAGGTATTTGAGGTGGGTGTTGGGGGTGTCGAGAAAGGTGGCAGGGTATATGGTGAGGGAGGAGCTGCAAAGGGATAAGTTGGAGGTGAGAGCGGGGATGAGAGCGTGAGGGTACGAAAAGAGGCTGGAAGAAGGGAAGGGGGGGGAGTTAGCGAGAAGATGCAGAGAGGAAATGAGAAGGAGTGCGGTCGGGAGGGAGGAAGGAGGAGGGTGGGAAGGGGAAAGAAGAGAATTTTACAAAAGGATGGGATGGAATCTGGAGGAAGTGGAGAGAAGATGGTCGAGCGGGGAGATGAGGGGGGAGGAGATAGTGAGAGTAGAGAAGGACAGACAGGAGACGATGAGATGGGAAAAAATAGTGGAGTCAAGGAGTAATAGGGACTACAAGTTTATTAAGGGAAGGGGGATACCGGGGTATTTGGAGAGGGGGTGGAAGGAGGAGAGATGGGGGAGAGTGGCAAGGTTTAGGCTAGGTGACGAAATGAGGGGGGGGAGGTACTGGGAGGAGGGGGGGAGGAGGGAATGCAGAGTATGCACGGGCGGGGAGGAGACGTGGGAGCATGTGATGGAGGAGTGTACAGGGTGGGGGGCGGAAAGGGGATGGCAAGAAATGAGGAGAGAGGTGCTGAGAGAGGATGGGCAAGGGGAGGAGTGGCTCAAGAGGATTGAGGAGTGGAGAGGGTGAGAGGGAGGGAGTAAAACGGTGCAGCGGAAACGGAGGTCGATCGAAGGGTGTGAGTGGCGATGGTATGGAGGGATGTGAGGCGAGTGTGGTGAAGGGAATAATATCTCTCTCTCTGTCGGCGGTGTGTGCGGTGTGTGTGGGAGCGTGGTAGTCGTAAGAGTAGATTAAGTATTACGTTTTGTATAGTGGGATAAGATGAGAAAGGCGATGTAAATGTGTTGTGTTGGAAGTCAGGCTGTAACCCGAAAGGGAAAATAAAGGCTATATATATAAAAATATTTTCGAATGATTCTAGTTCATTCGATAGCCACAGCTTCACAGATTAAAATGCCGTTTGGTTTTTTGATTTCAGATAAGCCAATCAGCCGGAATCATGGAGAAAGTCAACAAACTTTTTTTCGACATGGGTGCCTTGAAGTGGTGCAACACACACTGTGATGAAGATTTTCGTCTCGAAATATTCTGACTTATTGTTGAAATATCAATAAATATATAGTAAAAAGTTCATATGTTTATATTTTTATTGTTCGCCAAAAAAAACCCAAAAAAGCTAAAAAAAACCGGCCGTCACATGGGGGGACCCCGTTAAGTATCAAAAATTTTATCGACGCTTTTTCACTGAATTTATAGAAAAAAAAATGTTCTTACCCAACTTGTGCGATTGCAGCACCAAATAAATCTGGTCTTTGATTGATACACGCAGCAACTAATAATCCTCCGTTACTGGCACCCCAAATAGTCAATTTTGACGGAGTCGTATAATTATTCTCGATCAAATACTTCGCAGCATATTGAAAATCGTCGAAACTGTTCTGTTTGTTCAAAAGTTTTCCGCCATCGTGCCATCGCTGTCCATATTCGCTGAAAAAATATTATAAAAAAAAAACAAAAAAAAGTTATGCCCAACTTCTTCCAAAATTTCCAGTTTTTATGAAAATATAAAATAATCATTAACCAAAATAGAAATCACTCACCCTCCTCCACGAATATTAGCCATAACGTAAACGCCATTGAAATGTTGAATAAATAGGAGTGCCGTTAGACTGAAAAACGGTTGAAAACTGATGCCGAAACCGCCATATCCCTCTAAAAGACCAGGCATCGATCCATTTAAAACAGCGTCCTGAAATTAATCGCGCTTAAGACAATGCAATTTTTCTTAAGATTTCAACCAATAGGTCAATATTAACCGGTTTTGTGACAATAAACATGGGAATTTGCGTTCCATCTTTGCTCGGATAAAAAACTTGCGTCGTTTTGTAAGCTCTCGGATCAAAGTTGTCCACTGTGATTTCTCGATAAATCTATTACAAAAGAAAAACCAACAGAATTAGTGAACATTTTTCGAACATCTTGGTGATGAATTGGAATTGAAAGGATAAAAAAGGTCATTGTTTCTCAATTGTACTTATAATAATTTGCCAATTATAATAATTATTATTTTTTATTGTCCCTCCGTATACCCTTGCCCGTTTCTACGGGACCATCCGATCACTTTAACCCCACGTTTACTCCACTTCATTAATTTTCATGTTCCTGTAAGACCCTCCCAAGAGTGTTGCTCACAACCCCTCTTTTCACTATGCATTTTTGTATCGCATTTGCACGAGGGCCAAGGGAAACTGTAGAAAACTCGGGCTCTATTTTTACTGAGTTTTAGTTGGTTAGCATCGTCAGAAACTCTGAAAAACTTATTCCCGCTTAGCAATTGATGCGCGAGTCGGTGCGTGACTAAGTGGTCACCCAGCCAAATATTAGCCTTGCCCGAGGCTGTTTAACTTGGGAAATGGCCGGAGCCACACACCGGCACGCAACCAACACCGTCGTATTGATCGTTCTTTTTATTATTATTATTTTATAATAATAATAATAATAATAATAGTAATAATAATACAAAATCGTATTAATATAAAATGCAAAATATATTATAAATTGAATAAAAATTAGTTGGTAAAATTACTTTAGGTTCTTCGTTCTTTGCCAAATTCGCCGTATAAATAATTCCAGGAGTCAAGAACGAAGTGAACTTGTAAAAAATCTCTGGATATTTTTTATCGCCAGAAAATTCATCAATTGTACCGACATCGAGAGGAAAAGTTCTCAAGAGTTCTCCAGTTTTCAAGCTGCGCAGTTGGAGAACGTTCTATAAACGAGATGATGATAATTTACACAATGAAGATTTTTGTAATTGTGTTTAATATTTCGTGGCAATTTGTTTGAAAATTACTTTAACATCTTGGATGTAACATGCAACGAATTTGTCTCCATCCACGGCTTTGACCCGATCGAGAACGTTATTGGGATGTTCAGGCAATAAAACCGTCCATTTTTCCTCCGCGTGATCCTCCAGATTTATTCTGATCAGTTGAAAATTCGGTGCATTTTTATTCGTACGGAAAATTGCATTTGGCCCATCGTTCGTCACGTACTGCAATTTTTAAGTATGATCAATTTCAATTGACAATTATTTCCATGTGTTTTTTATGCAAGAAAGCAATTTATATAATTACTTCGTAGACCGCTTCGAACTTGTCGACAACTTTTGTTAAATTGAACTTTCCTTTGATCTTTCCGTCGGAATTTAATTTCGTCAGAAATATCAAATTGTCCTCAGCATCTTTATTTACGAATATTAGCAACCATTTTTCATAGTCGGTCACTTGAGCTTCACTGGAAAATTCTTATTTCTCAAAATATATGTTCGAATCATTGACAGAGTTTTTGGACTCAAACGGATTTTCAGTTATTTAATTAATTCAAGTTTAATCTTTAAAAAATGATTTTTAATTTTTCATTCAATTTAAACTTACATCATCCACAAAGGCTCTTCTGGAAATTCCACCACCAAAACGTCCTCCGAATGTGGAGTTCCCATAATGTGATAAAAAAGTTTTTGATTTCTGGCTCCTTGAGTTTCCGAACCATCTGTAACTCCGTTTTGCTCGGGATACGAGCTGTAAAAAATTCCTGCACTGTCTTCCGTCCACGCAATGGCAGAGTATTTAATTTTTTCCAATACTTCGGGATACATATTACCTGGACAATTTTTTTTAACCATTAAAATAACATATAAAAATCGAAGGACTTTCTGAACAGAAGAAAAACTAAAAAATTTAGATATTTGTTAAAATACACCGACAAATGTTGAGTAACTTCCTGGAACTAAAAATGTTTTTTTCTCTCATATAAATTTTAATATTTTTACAATTGGTGATAAGCAGCAAATCGCAAAAATAGTAAGTCAGAGAAATTTATTATTTTCTCAACCGCAAGAAAATTTGAATTCCTGCAAACTTTTCTTTTTTGAATATTCTAAACTTTTTTTTGGTTTACCTGTTTCGGTATTCATAAATCGAATGTTTTTCCAGTCCGACCCGCTGCTGGACAAGCTGATAGCCAAGATTTTGCCATCTTTGTTGAATTTTTTACCAGTCATGGCGATTGTGCCATCATTAGAAAAAGTATTGGGATCCAGAAAGACTTTAGGCTCGCTGTTCAGATCATCCTGAACATAGAGAACGCTGCGGCCAAAAAAAAACAAATATTGAAGAATTTCCAAATTAAATTATTGCAAGAAATTCGTTTTGGAGTTCCAACCTTTGACTCTGCAGTCCCGTATTTTTTTCGAAATAATATTTATTGCCGTGTCTCTCCGGACACGAATACTTTGGGTAATCGCAGAGTTGCGTTAATCTGTCTTTAATTTCTTTACGAACCGGACAGGCGGACAAAAATGGGGTTGTCAGCGCATTTTGAGCATCAATGAATGCTTTAGTGTCTTCAGATTCTGGATCTTCGAGCCATCGGTACGGATCTTCGATCTAGGATTAAAAAAAGTTGCCATTTTCCAAAAATTGATAAATATTCTCATCTTTTTATTCTTTTAAGAATATTCAAAATTAATTTTTTTTATTTACAAAAGCCAAAAATTTGAATATTATCATAGAAATTATTCCAACTGAGTCTAATTTTTTGATAATAAATTATATCATGAATTTAGGAGAGCAATGGGCCCAGAATTTAATGAATTCATTAATTAGTGTAATGCAATTTTTCATAATTACATTAATTATTAGCTCTGTGAACAATAAAAAAAAAGTTTAACTTTTACGAGTATTAAATAATTGTAACACAATTGTAATAATATAAGTAAAGAATAATGGATGAAGTGGGTGAAAAATGTAACGCTAAAAAATCAAAGATTAATAAGTGTACAACCTCAAAACCATGATACTTGTCGATAACCGTTTCATTTCGTCGAGCTTCAGGATATTGAATCTTTATCACGGTTTCTTTTTCGTTGCCAGAATTGTCACCAACACGATGTGTTTCCTGAATCCATAAAAAACAAAAAAAACAAAAACAAACGTAAATATTTTATGCACACGGAGTTTTGGAACTAGATACAAAAGTGACACAGTCAGACAAATTTCAGCCATGGAGATGAAGCCAATTCGAAAAAAATAGAAGGCAAAATGGACCCACTATTGGGCTAGCGTTGAAAAGAAATTCATCTTTATAAAAAAATCATTATTACTTCAGCAAAAAAAAACGTTGAATATGATAGTTTATAATTTCTTCCATATTCCATTAATTTTTTCATATCTTTTTCATAGTAGTATGCCTTGAAATGAAAAAAATCGATACATTGAAATTTGACGCTACATAGTTGAAGAGATTGTCTTGAAAAAATTTTGTTAAAAAAAAAGATTTGTCTTGAAATAAAAAATGATATTATTAAATGCAACGACTCTCATTTTGATTCCGTCTTTGAATACCCTACATTGATAAACCAACTTCACTTGATATCTCCGACAAAAATGTTACGATCTAAAACAATGTTAGTATTTTAAAAACTAGAGAGTCAGAGGTATGATAAAAAAAAAATGATTCATACGGAAATTAGGAGGGTCACAATTATTGCCAGGAATCTGTGGCTCCATTGTGAGGCAGTTTACTCATCGAGGGTCGGAAAAATCTGATGTACCTCTCAAGGGTTAAAGTTAAGGGATACGCCTTCTTTCAAGGTGCTATCGCATCTCTGGATATATAGTTATTAAAAAAATTGAATATATCAGTCATTATAAATTTTGACTTACGCTTTCTTTTTCTGGATAAGCTAACGTCCCAGCGATGATGAAGCTTATGAGCAAAACTATAAAGTACCGAAGTTTCTCCATTTGCAGTATCCAGTAGAAATATTCAGCAAAGTAGTACAATTTGAAACTCGATTCGAATGGGTTGAACGAGTGATTATTACTTCTTCGAAGGAAAGAAACCGGCTTTTATGCGATTCGAAAGAATCGTCATTTTTCTTTTCCGCCTATTTTAATCTATCAATGTCTATAAATATTTTTTATCTAGAAATTATGTGCGAGCACGAACGATAATAAGACGAGTCCCATTACTAATTCTTACGTGACAAATTTCTAATACGAAAAATATTAATTAGCGAATATGTGCTCAAAATAAATTCAGCAACATGATAAATATCAACATTGGTTACTGTAGCGACAACATTTTTGTCCTGTGTATACTATTCGAATTCTGTCAGAAGCTATTTCAGTATGATCACCGATAAAGTTATCTGCCGTTTTCCACACAAACGTTTTTTTAAGTTCGTCAATAGACTGGAAACTGAGAATTTTATGTCATAGAACACTTTTTCACACTTATATTTTCACTTTTTCACAATTTATATTATTGCGTGATTACTTAACAATGCTCGTGAACATTATATTTTCGTAGATTTTCCCTTTTGTTTACCTCACGCTCTTACATTCTTCTTCCGTGAGATCACACTCGTAGTAAGAACGCAGTTAACTATACAACGAATATTTACATAATAGCGAGTTTTGCATGAAATACATAGACGAAAATTTGAGATCTTTTTTTGGTCTTGAATTAACAAAAAAAAATAACTCCTTTTCATTTTTTTAATGACAGACATATTCAGAAAAGGGATTTTTTTATGTTCCAAAAACAAATTTTAATTAAAAAAATACTTCTCCCCCTTTCTGTATCATAGTAATGTATATTTTTCCGCGTCTCCATGTTGTAGATAACAAAATGTACGTCTTCTCCTTTTTTTTGTTTGAATCTTTTTTTCTTCTTCTTTTTACTTCTTGAACGTTAAGCCCAATGTTTTCGCAATGAACGTCAATATATCAGCGTTTTCGTTGATCTGAAATACAGATGAAGCTCAATTCAGAATTTTTACCAACTCAGATTCTTGTCGCCTTTACCATTATGTTTCTTGTATTTTTTGTTTCTTCGTATTTCGTGTTCTATTAAGCACAATAAAAATATACACACAACACTATGTGTCACAAGAGATATTCATCAGTAGGGTTTACCAATTCCCTCAAAATTTATATACGTTTATAATTACCTCGGATAACTTTAGAAAATCTTAGGAAAAGTATACATAACAAGCCCGTGTTGCGTATGCGTATACTATTTTTTGCCACCCTTTCGCCGAAATTTCGATTTCGACTGCGCGAGAAATCGTCCTTTCCGTGTAGGTGTGGTGAAAAAATATTTTTTTTTACCGTTTTTATGAATTTAACTGACTGGCTGTCCGATTGTTATACTTTTTGGTAATATTTGAAAATTGTTGAAAAATTTTAAAGCATCGAAATAAACACGAAAAAAAGACAATTTGTTGATGAATTAATAGTATGAAAAACGAGATATTCAAATTTTGCTACATATTTTTGAACTTATTGCATTTTTATGACCGTTAATATAAAATTTTGTTCAAACAAACAAAAGAGGCAAAAAATATTAAGTGAATTTTTCAACTTGTAGAGTAATTCGACGTCATAAGTGACAGAAATGACGAAAAAAAAGTTTATAATAACTTTTAAATGAATTAAAGCCGTAACGAAACAAAAAATATTCGTAATTTTTTTTTTTAGCTTTATCGAACTAACCATTTTCGTCAATGGTTTGCCGTATCCGTGGCCCGCTTTATTCTCGATTCTTGCCAAAATCGGATTGCTTTGATCAGGCAATTTGCCGATATAATGTTGTAGCGTTGCGATCAGTTTAAGGCTGTGAAGAGGTACGACGCGATCATCGTGATCGGCAGTGAGTAAAAGAGTAGCTGGAAATTGAACGCCATTCGGTGGTGGTTTGACATTGTGAAGCGGAGAATATTTCAACAAATTTTTAAAATGCTTAGCGTCATCGGAACTGCCGTATTCCGAGATCCACACATATCCAATCGTAAATTTGTGATATCTCAACATGTCCATCACTCTGTAAAACAAATAAAATCCAGAATGTAATTTATAAGGGGTTTGTGGCGATTTTTTTAGTATTAAAAATATTATCGATTCTTTTTCAGTGAATTTATAGAAAAAAAAAGTGTTTACCCAACTTGTGCGATTGCAGCACCGAATAAATCTGGTCTCTGATTGATACACGTAGCAACTAATAATCCTCCGTTGCTGTCACCCTGAATAGTCAATTTTGACGGAGTCGTATATTTATTCTCGATTAAATACTTCGCAGCATATAGAAAATCATCGAAACCGTTCTGCTTGTTCAAAAGTTTTCCATTGTTGTGCCATCGCTCTCCATATTCGCTGGAAAAAAAATACAAAAAAAGTTATCCTCAATTTTCTTCCAAAATTTGCAGTTTTTATGAAAATATAAAATAATATTGAGTTAAAATTAAAATCACTCGCCCTCCTCCACGAATATTAGCCATAACGAAAACACCATTGAAATGTCGAATAAATAGGAGTGTCTTTACACTGAAAAACGGTTGCATACTGATGCCGAAACCGCCATATCCGTATAAGAGAGCAGGCATCGATCCATCCAAAATAGCGTCCTGAAATTTATCACGCTTCAAGACACTGCAATTTTTCTTCCGATTTCAACTAATAGGTCTATATTAACCGCTTTCGTGGTAATAAACATGGGAATTTGCGTTCCGTCTTTGCTCGAATAATAAACTTGCGTCGTTTTGTAAGCTCTCCGATCAAAGTTATTCATTGTGATTTCTCGATAAATCTGTTGAAAAAGAAAAAATTTAAATAATTAGTGAACATTTTTCAAATATCATGGTAATGGATTGCAACTGAAATAATAGAAAAAGGTCATTGTTTGTTAATTGTATTATTTTTTTTTGGTATTCCTGTGGATCGCTCTGCGCCTTTTACGTATCTCAACGCTCATTCCTTTTCGAAGAACTCCCCCCTATGCGGCTGCAGCCTACTTATCCCCAACTGCATCTCATTTGCCTCGGGAGAAGGATAACTACAGATAACCTTGCTGATACAGCCAGTTTCTAACTCCCTCCGGCGGCAATGCCAGCACGCTGAAACACGGCCATTAAAGACACTCAAGAAGGCACCTAATCAGCTGAGATCCAATAATCCAGGCAGTACACAGCTCGGGAGCCACCTCATGACGGGAGGCACCCGAAGTCGTAGACCGTCCGCTCAAGCATCACAGAGAGGTGTTTATGGGCATGGATTTATGAAGGTGGAGTTCGTACCATCTGGGATTGGGTGCAGAAGAAATACTTGAAAAAATTTTCAAATTTTCACTGGTGTTTGACCGGGATTCGAACCCGGGATCTGCGGCGTGTCAACCCATCCACTGGCCCAACATTTCTCCCCCATTTTATTTATTATTATTCTATATTAATAATGATAGTACAAAATTATATTAACAAATAATACAAAAAATATTATGAAACAAATTAAAATTAATTGGTAAAATTACCTTAGGTTGTTGATCCTTTTTCAAATCCATCGTGTAAATAATTCCAGGCGTCAAGAACGAAGTGAACTTGTAGAAAATCTCTGGATATTTTTTATCGCCAGAAAATTCAGCAATTGTACCGACATCGAGAGGAAAAGTTCTCAAGAGTTCTCCAGTTTTCAAGCTGCGCAGTTGGAGAACGTTCTGTAAACGAGATGATGATAATTTACACAATAAAGATGTTTGTAATTGTATTTAATATTTCGTGGCAATTTGTTTGAAAATTACTTTGACATCTTGGATGTAACAAGCAACGAATTTGTCTCCATCCACAGCATTGACCCAATCGAGAACGTTATCGGGATGTTCAGGCAATAAAACCGTCCATTTTTCCTCCGCATTGTCTTCCAGATTTATTCTGATCAATTGAAAATTCGGTGCATTTTTATTCGTACGGAAAATTGCATTTGGCCCATCGTTCGTCACGTACTGCAATTTTTGAGTTTGATCAATTTCAATTGACAATTATTTCCACGTGTTTTTATGCTAGAAAGCAATTTATATAATTACTTCGTAAGCCGCTTCGAACTTGTCGACAACTTTTGTTAAACTGAACTTTCCCTTGATCTTTCCGTCGGAACTTAATTTCGTCAGAAATATCAAATTGTACTGAGTATCTTTCATTGCGAATATTAGTAACCGTTTTTCATAGTTGGTCACTCGAGCTTCACTAGAAAATTTTTATTTCTCTAAATATATGTTCTAATCATTGAGAGTTTTTGGACTCGAACGGATTTTCAATTATTTAATTAATTCAAGTTTAATCTTTAAGAAATGATTTTTAATTTTTCATTCAGTTTAAATTTACATCATCCACAAAGGCTCTTCTGGGAATTCCACCACCAAAACGTCCTCCGATTGTGGAGTTCCCACAATGTGATAAAAAAGTTTTTGATTTCTGACTCCTTGAGTTTTCGAACCATCTGTAACTCCGTTTTGCTCGGGATACGAGCTGTAAAAAATTCCTGCACTGTCTTCCGTCCACGTCATGGTAGAGTATTTAATTTTTTCCAATACTTCGGGATACATATTACCTGAACAATTTTTTTTAACCATTAAAATAACAAAAATCCAAGTTCTTTCTGAACAGAAGAAAAACTAAAAAATTTAGATATTTGTTAAAATACACCAAAAACTGTTGGATAACTTCCTGGAACTAAATATGTTCTTTTCTCTTATATAAATTTTAATATTTTTATAATTGGTGATAAGCAGCAAATCGCAAAAATAGTAAGTCAGAGAAATTTATTATTTTCTCAACCAAAAAAAAATTTGAATACGCTAAAATTTTTCTTTTTTTAATATTCTAAACTTTTTTCTGGTTTACCTGTTTTGGTATTCATAAATCGAATGGTTATCCAGTCCAACCCGCTGCTGGACAAGCTGATAGCTAAGATTTTGCCATCTTTGCTGAATGCTTTACCAGACATGGCGACTGTTCCATCATTAGAAAAAGTATTGGGATCCAGAAAGACTTTAGGCTCGCTGTTCAGATCATCCTGAACATAGAGAACGCTGCGGCCAAAAAGAACAGAAATTGGAGAGTTCCCAAATTAAATTATTGCAAAAAATTCGTTTTAGAGTTCCAACCTTTGACCCTGCAGTCCTGTATTTTTTTTGAAATAATATTTATTGCCGTGTCTCACCGGACACGAATATTCTGGGAAATCGCAGAGTTGCGTTAATCTGTCGTTAATTTCTTTATGAATCGGACAGGCAGACAAAAATGGGGTTGTCAACGCATTTTGAGCATCAACGAATGCTTTAGTGTCTTCAGATTCTGGATCTTCGAGCCATCTGTACGGATCTTTGATCTAGGATTAAAAGAAGTTGCCATTTTCCAAAAATTGATAATTATCATTATCTATTTATTCTTTTAGGACTATTCAAAATTTACTTTTTGTTTTCAAAATCCAAAAAACAGAATATTATCATAGTCATTATATTCACCACTAAACTATTACGTACACGTAACTGACATAAACCATACAAATCATTATATGGCAATTAATGTTCTGAAAACTTGCCCTTGTTTTATCATTTAATCTGAAGTTATCGTTGATCAAACACAGAGAACACATAATCTTAAATTTGGTTTCTCAAAAGTCAAACCACATTTCGTTTCATGAGCGGCAGGAAGAAAGGAGTCTAACTCCTGGGAACTAATCTCCTCGGATGCGGTAGCCGAGCTTGAGTATACTACCGTTGCCACCCGAGGAGATTAGTCAGGTACCGGTTGCATCGACAAGGTTTTCTACAGTTTCCCTTCGCCCGCGGCAAATGGGGAAACAGTTGGGGATAAAGCGGTTGCAGCCGCATATAAAAGGGGAAAGGGGATGGGGCGAAAGGGATAAAGGAGAATACTGTAATATTCTTGAACCCGCACAAGCAAGAATGGCTGTAGCAAAAAATATCCTGAATTTAATAAATTCATTCATTAATTTAATGTAGTTATTTATAATTACTTTAATTACGCAGCCACACAAAAAAAATTATTTTCGGGTCTGGGGATGAGACACTCATATCTTGTAGTATTTCAATTTGCTGAAGCCGAATCCGGGGTCTGTTTGACCTCATCGGGCCAGGGTCAAGGTCAAATTGAGAAAAAACCATTTAATCGGAGAATATCGGAAATATAAGGGTTTGGAGTCGCTTAATCCGAATCCGGAGTCAGTTTGTCTTTATCAGGTCAGGGTCAAGGGCATTTCAAGGTCGAATTAGGAAAAAACTTTTTAATCGAAGAAAACCATCAGAAATATAGGGTCTTGGGGTCGCTTAATCCGAATCTGGAGTCAGTTTGACCTTATCAGGTCAGGATGAAATGCGTTTTAAGGTCAAATTAGGGAAAAACCATTTAATCGGAGAAAACCACCAGAAATATAGGGTTTTGGGGTCGCTTAATCCGAATCCCGAGTCAGTTTGTTTTTATCAGGTCAGGGTCAAAGGCATTTTAAGGTCAAATTAGGAAAAAACCTTGTAAAGTCCTGACCTGGTAAAGTCAAACTGACTCGGGATTTGGATTAAGCGACCCCAAAACCCTAAATTTCTGGTGGTTTTCTCCGATTAAATGGTTTTTTCCTAATTTGACCTTGAAATGCCCTTGACCCTGAGCTGATAAAGTCAAACTGACTACGGATTCGGATCAAGCTACCCCAAGACCCTATATTTCTGATGGTTTTCTCCGATTAAAAGGTTTTTTTCTAATTTGACCTTGAAATGCCCTTGATCCTCATCTGATAAAGTCAAACTGACTCCGGATTCGGATCAAACGACCCCAAAACCCTATATTTCCGATTTTCGCCGATTAAATGGTTTTTTCTCAATTTGACCTTGACCCTGACCCAATGGGGTCAAACAGACCCCGGATTCGGTTTCAGCAGATCGAAATACTACGAGATATGAGTGTCTCATCCCCAGACCCGAAAATAAATTTTTTTTCGTGTGGCTGTGTTATTGTCGGCGATCAATAAAAAATAATTTTTAAAAACTCTAACAAGTATCAATATAATTGTAATAAGATAAAGAATGATCGATAATGTAGATGCAAAAAGCAACCCTAAATATTGAAAGATTAAAAAGGGTACAACCTCAAAACCATGATAGTTGTCGATAATGGTTTCATTTCGTCGAGCTTCAGGGTATTGAACCTTCGTCACAGTTCCTGTTGTTTTGACGAAGTTGTTAACAACACAATGTATTTCCTGAACCCACAAAAACAATAAGCAAAGGTAAATAAAGGAATCGATTTTAAACACCGGGAGTTTTGGTACTTGACACAAAAGTGTCAATTCAGACTAAGGGCAGCCATGAAAGTCAATTGGAAAAAATGGACGATTGCGCCCGCTTTGAAAACCATATAATCGATCATAATATTTTAGAGAATTTTTTGACCAATATTAGAAATTGATCTTTCGAAAAAAGTAATTTTTACTTCAGCTGAAGAAAACGTTGACAATGATCGGTTTGCTGAAAAATCTGTAAAAATTAAATCATACACCTAATATTTCATTTTTTTTCATGGAAGTGTGAATTAAAATGGAATAAATCGATTTATTGACATTTGTCGATATTTCGATTAGTTGAGAAGCTTTCTTTAAAAAAATTTGTTTACAAGATAAAAATTTATCTTAAAAAACTCTCAATTTATTTAGTGACACTCCGACATACTGATACTCCTTCCGTTTTCGAATAATATTCTGTATTAATAACCCAAAATCACTTACATAGCAAAAATTAAAGATTTGGAAAAAAGCAAAAACACTTGATATTCCTTAAAAGTGTAGGATTCGAACCATAAAGTATCAAAATTTCATTCTTCTATTTTCAATAGAAACAGAGTTAGAGAAAATTTACGAAACACTGCAAAGAAACTCACTTTTCCGCTTTTAAACCTGGATATCTCTGACATAAAATATAATCATCTTAAAAAATGATACAGTTTTAAGAACTAAAGAGAGTCAGAGCTATAATTTGAAAAAAAAATCGTTTTATGGAAATTATGAGGGCCACAACCGTTGTCGAAATCTATGGTTTCATTTTGGGGCAGTGTACCTATCTCTTCGCCCTTTGACAGGTACATTGCCCCAAAAATCCAGTGTACCTCTCAAAGATTAACGTTAGGGGTTACGCGTTCTTTCAAGAGGCTGCCGCGTCTATATGTAAATAGTTATTAAAATAATTAAATGTATTGTTCATAATAAATTTGGACTTACTTCTCTTCCTTTTGTATAGGCCAAACCTTCGGCGATGGCAAATACCACGAGCAAAATCATAAAATAATACAGTTTCTTCATCTTTAATACGCGGTGGAAAAATTTAGCAAAGTAGTTGAATTTGAAACTCGGTTATTCTTCAAGTCGTTTAAACGACTAATTATTACTTTATGCTCACCAAAAAATCGCAGCTTTTATACGATCCGCAGCAATCGTAATTTTTTTACTACATGGATTTAAGATATTTATTTTGTCTACAAATTATGTGCGAGTCCGACCGATAATAAGTCCCGTTACTAATCCCCAGCAAACACAGTTTAGACAATGTTCGAATAATTTACATACCCAAAAATATGATAAATATGTCATGTTAGGCTTTAGGTAAAAATTATGCCTTTTTTATCACAAAGTCGTAACTTTTACGTTATAAGCGTCGTAACTGTTACGTTGTTGGGTCTACGCTACTGTCACATTCCAGTCTCGAAAATTTTTATTTTTCTAATACACAGAGATATGACGAGCTCATGCTCTTCATTTTTTTCTCTCTTTCGCGTTTGTCATTGGTGCACACGTGTAATAGTTTCACTGCTATTTGTACGGTCTTTCGGCAAAACTGTGTTACGTCAAAATAACATCAAAACAAAATAACACACGACAAAATAATACGAAAAATATGAGAATCGAATGATATTAATGTGATATGTATTTTCAAAGTACAAAACAAAGTATAAAGTTGTGTGTATTACAGTGGCGTATAAAATTTGAATATTGTAAGCTATACTTCTTTTAAATACTCAATGTATTCGATTAATTGTTTCACTTCATAGATTGATTATATTTAAATGTTTGAATTATATAATTCAAATTTCTATACAATTCTAATAAATAAAAAAAACAAAATAGTATATGGTTTGTGTTTCTTATACTATTCAAATCTAAGGTGGCCCCAACCCAGGGTTGTTGGTACCTAAAAAACGGCAAAAGGGCGTCAAGCGTCCCGTTGCCCAAACCATCATATTAAACTATATATACGTACCTGTAAATAAATGCCCAATAGATGTTATTTAGTCGTGTGTTATTTTGACGTCATGTTATTTTGACGCGATTTATTTTATCGTGTTATTTTGTCTTCGAGTTATTTTGACATGTAACCGTGGGACTGTGTTCAAGACAGGATGTGATCGTTTGATCGTACATCGTACGATCCACGGAATGGAACCACGAGACACCATACCGAACTTTTACCAACTTGATAGAAAACCGTGGATCAGAGATTCTGTCCACTTAACGAAAAACTCGACCAGGATGACAGCTCCTCGAGCCATCGCCATCCCTGTGGCGGCCACGACATCAGTCTCAGCTGGACCACGGTTGACTCCTGAGGTTGGATAAGGCTCCGGTTCGTAGCGATTCGCGGCAGTGCTATAAGTCCAAGCTGACCCCGTGGCTTGCTCGCGTATGACACCATTTTTGTTATTGGATATTTTGTCATCGGATATTTTGTCTTCGGGTCAAATGTTACCTAGCCAATTTTCCCACTAATATTCGTTCAGTCTAAAAACCTTTTATTACCCCCAACCAAAGTTTCCACCAGAGGTAAAGAGCTGATCCAACAGAATTCATTAATATTCGTCTTTCCATAGTTTCATTTTCTTCTCGGAGTAATATCTATTTATCCAAACTAATTTCTGAAATAGAAACTTAAAATTTATGATTCTTCTTTGCACGTAGCACTATCTATGTCTATGTGATAAAGATAACAGAAAATTATCGACATCACAAATATGCAACATTGATACATAAAAATTGCGTCACATGAATACAAGATATTTAACCCCCCCCCCCCTCCCCCTCCCCTTGCCGCCCCTTTGTTGACCTCCGTTTCCATATTTTTTCGCAAAGAGCCTGGCAAAAATAAATCATACCATCTATTAAACTCATTCAGTTCTAAAAGTTATTTATTTAATTTGAGGTAATTTGAGGTTTTGTTCTACACAACAAAAACAAGAATAAAAAATCTAGTATGAAACGAAATTCCAAAAAATAAACATTTCGAACAATAAAAAATAGATCGAAAAATTAAAAAATGTTGGCCAAAGTTATTGGCGAGTTCGTGACTATAAGTAATACATTTTGTGGAAAGCAAAAAAAAATTCGCCAAATACTGCGACCGAAATTTTTTTTCGATCTATTTTTTATCATTTGGAATCTTTTTTTTTCGGAAGAGTCGGTACATGTTTTATGACACGTTTTGTGCTTATCAACACTGAACAATGCGTCGGTGTAATGCGAGAAAATTTCAAGCTTTGACAAACATCTTCTTCTTCTTCTTCTTTTTGCTTAAATCTTTTTTCTTCTTCTTATTACTTCCTGAATTTTAATTTTGTGCTTATCAACATTGAACAATGCGTCGGTGTGACGCGAGAAAATTTCAAGCTTTGACAAACATCTTCTTCTTCTTCTTCTTTTTGCTTAAATCTTTTTTCTTTTTCTTCTTATTACTTCCTGAAATTTAAGCCCAATGCATGCGCAATGAACGTCAAGATATCCGTGTTCTCTTCGATCTGAAATTCAGATTAATCACAATTTTCAATTTTGATTGAGTCAGAATGTTGTCGCCATTTACATTATTATTATTTTTTTTTTCGTATTTTTCATAGTTCGCAATGTGTTATCGCACAAAATAAAAATATTTCTTTTATCGTCTTCGTGAATTTAACTGACTGTTCATTTTGTTATACTTTTTAGAAAAATATGAAAGAACTGTTGAAAAATGCTAAAGCATTGAAATTATAACGAAAAAAATAACAATTTGTCAATGAATTAAAAGCATATGAAAAAACGAAATATTCACATTTTTCAACGTCTGATCGCACACAAAAAATTTTGCTCAAATAGACTAGAAGCGAAAAGTATTGAGTGAATGTTTCAATTTGTATAGTAATTTGAACTTTTAAGTGAACGAAATAAAATTATAAAAAGATTATGACAACTCTTGAATGAATTGAAGCTATAACGAAACAATAAAGAATATTTTTTTTTTTTCTAAGTTTCATTGAACTAACCGCTTTAACAATTGATTCTTCACCTCCGCGGCCTTCATTAGTCTCGATTCTTGCCAAAAGCGGAGAGCTGCTACTAGACCACCTGCCGATATGAAATTGTAGCGTTGCGATAAATTTATAACTGTGGAAAGATGGGATGCAATCGTCGTAATCGGCAGTGAGTAAAAGAGTAGCTGGAAATTTAATGTAACTCGGTGGTATCTTGACATTTTGAAGCGGAGAATATTTCAACAGATTCCTGAAATGTTTAGGATCGTTGATACTTCCATATTCCTGGACCAACGCATATCCGATGGGACATCTGTTATATCTCAGCATGTCCATCACTCTGTAAAACAAAAGAGATCCAGAGCTTCATTTTTTCTTTCAAAATTATTGAATTTTAATCAAATAGTATAAAAATTTTGATTAAAAATGCTCAATTTTGAATTTTCATGGGAGAACAAATTTCTTCTACTTTGAGATGCTTATTATCGAAAAATGTAATTTTTAAACGGTTTTCTCTGATTTGTTAAGTAGGAAAAATTTCATTGACGCTTTTTCAACGGATTTACAGAAAAACAATAAGTTCTTACCCAGATTCTGCGATTGCAGCGCCGAATAATTCTGGTTTTTGATTGATACACGCAGCGACTAATAACCCTCCGTTGCCGACACCCTGGATAGTCAATTTTGACGCAGTCGTATATTTATTCTTGATCAAATACTCTGCAGCATTTTGAAAATCGTCGAAAACATTCTGCTTGTTCAAAAGTTTTCCGCTATCGTGCCATCGTTCTCCATATTCGCTGGAAAAAAATACATAAAAAATGGATCCCCAATTTTTTTCATCAGTTTCCAGTTTTTTTTTTTTTTTTTGAAATTTTATATAATAATTAACTAAAATCAAAATCACTCACCCTCCTCCACGAATATTAGCTATAACGAAAACACCATTGAAATTTTGAATGAATACGAGTCTCATAACACTGAAATGTGGTTGTATACTGATGCCGAAACCGCCATATCCGTACAAAAGAGCAGGCATCGATCCGTCCAAAACAGCATCCTAAAATTTTTTTTGCTTTAACACAACGCAATTTTTTTTCCATTATTTCTAATATGAATTAACCTTTTTGGAGACGATAAATATGGGAATTCTTGCTTCTTTGTCTTTGCTCAGATAAAAGTCTTGCGTAATTTTATAATCACTAGGCTTGAAGCTGTTCACCTTGATTTCTCGATAAATCTGTTAAAGAAGAAAAATTAAAAAAATTAGCCAACATTTTTCACGGCAATGGATTGGAGTTGACAAAATAAAAAAAGGTCATTGTTTGCCATTTGTATTTATTATTATTACTTTATAGTAATAATAATAATAATAATAATAATAATAATAATAACAATAATACAAAACTGAATAAACAAATAATGAAAAAAATATAAAATATACAAAGTAAAGTACAAAATTAATACAAAATTGTGTTAAGAGATAATGCAAAAATTATGGTTAGTTAAATTAAAGTTAAATAATAAAATTACCTTTGGTTTTTCGTTCTTTGCCAAATCCGTCGTGTAAATAATTCCAGGAGTCAAGAACGAAGTGAACTTGTAGAAAATCTCTGAATATTTTTTATTACCAGAAAATTCAACGACTGTACCATCATCGAGAGGAAAAGTTCTCAAAAACTTTCCAGTTTTTAAGCTGTGTAGCTGGAGAACGTTCTATAAAAAAGACGATATTAATTTACACAATAAAGATTTTTGTAATTGTGTTTAATATTTCGTGGCAATGTGTTTGAAAATTACTTTGACATCGTGAAGGTAACAAGCAACGAATTTGTCACCGTCCACAGCCTTGGCCCAATAAAGAACTTTAACGGGATCTTGAGGCAATAAAACCGTCCATTTGTCCGCATAATCTTCCAGATTTATTCTAATCAGTTGAAAATTCGAGGCATTTATATTCGTAAGGAAAATTGCATTTGGCCCATCGTTCGTTACATACTGAAATTTTTTAGTTTAATCAATTTTAATTGACAATTATTGCCATGTGTTTTAATGCGAGAAAAATATTTTATACTTACTTCGAAGACCCCTTTGAGGTTGTCACGAATTTTTATTAAATTGAACTTTCCTTCAATTTTTTCGTCGGGATTTAATTTCTTCATAAATACCAGCTTGTTCTGTACATTTTCCGTTGCGAAAATTAACAACCATTTTCCATCGTCGGTCATTTCAGCGTCACTGGAAAAATTTTCAATCAACATTATTTCTCTAAATATTCTTTCGAATCATTGAAAAGTTTTTGAACTGGAACGGATCTTCAGCTATTCAATTCTTTCAAATTTAATTCATTACAAAACACTTTTAAACATTTATTATGCACTCATATTTAAACTCACATTTCCCATAATGGTTCCCTTGGAAATTCTGCCACCAAAACATCTTTCCCTTGTGGAGTTCCCACAATGTGATAATAAAGTTTTTGAGTTTCTACACACTCCGTACAATTGTTAGGGACTTCTCGCTCAGGCCATGAGCCGTAAAAAATTCCTTTACTGTCTTTTGTCCACACTATCGTAGAGTATTTAATTTTTTCCAATACTTCGGAATACATTACACCTACACAATTATTTTCAACCATTAAAGCAATATATAATTAAATGCAAGCACTGTTTAGACAGAACCAAACGTAAGAAATGTTGGTATCTGCCAAAATACACCAAAAAGTTTTGGTTAAATTCCTGGAACTACAATTTATTTTCTTTTCTTTAGTATGAATTTTAATATTTCGATAATTACTACTGAAACAACCAATAGCAAAAATATTAAGATCAAGAAATTGATTATTTTTTGCATGGAAAAAAAATTGAAGCACAACAAATTGATGCCAGATTTTTATTTTTTGATATTTTTAACTCTTTTCTGGTTTACCTGTTTTGGCATTTTTGAACCGAATAACGCTGCTCTTAGTCAAGTCGTCGCTAGTAAAACTGAAAGCCAAGATTTTACCATCTTCGCTGAATTTTTTATGAGAAATTCCATCTTTAGAAAAATCATTGGGATCCAGAAAGACTTTAGGCTTGCTGGTTAGAGTATCCTGAACATAGAGAACGCTGCAGAAAAAAATGAAAGATAATTGCGGAATTTCCGAAATAAATTATTGAAAAATAAAATATATAGTTTTAAAATTCTAACCTTCGATCCTGCATTCCCGTATTTTTTTCGAAATAATATTTATTACCGTATTTCGCCGGACATGAATATAATTCGTAATTCCAAAGTTGCGTTATTCTGTTCCTAATATCGTTACGAAACGTATAGTTGGACAAAAATTCGTTTGTCAGCGCATTTTGCACTTTAACGAATTCTTTAGTTTCTTCAGTATCTGGATATTCGAGCCATCTGTACGCATCTTGGATCTAAGATTTGAAAACAGTTGTAATTTTCCAATAATTGATAATTATTCTCATCTGTTTTTCCTTTTCTAACAATCTGGCAATTCCTGCGTGGCAATTTCTAAAAGGAATTGCCGCGCGAGAAGATTAGTTAAGTATCGATTGCATCGGCAAGGTTTTTTACAGTTTTCCTTCGGGGGCGACAAATGTGATACAATTTCGGATAAATCGGCTGCAGCTGCATAGAAAGAGTAGGGAGGGAGGGGGATGGAAGTGAAAACGGAAATAGCTGTAATATTCTTAAGCCTGTGCAAGCAAGAATGTCTACAGTAATGAATTTAATGAATCCATTATTTAATTTAATGTAATTATTTATAATTATATAATTACAAATAAAAAAAAGTCACAGGTATTAATATTATTTTAATAAGATAAACGAAGAATGATCGATGAAGTAAGTGAAAAAAGCAACGCTTAAAACGCTAAAAGATTTATAATTATATAACCTCAGTATCATAATAGATGCGGTAAAAGTCGTTCATTTGTCGAAGTTGAGGATATTTATTGCTGGCCACCATTGCTGTTTCAGAGGTAGATCTTTGAACAATACCATGTTTTTCCTGAATCTACAAAAAACAAAAAGTAAACTTAAATAAAGGAATTAGTTTTAAACACCGGGTGTTTTGGAATTTGATACAAAAGTGACAAAGACAGAGAAACTGCAGTCACGGAGATGAAGCTAATTGGAAAAAATAGAAAGAAAGAATAGAACAAAATTAGAAATTCATCTTTGAAAAAAGTAATTTTTATTTCAACTAAGAAAAAGCGTTGACAATGATAGTTTATAATTTCTTTCATATTTTTTCGTGAGAGTATGATTCGAAATGAAAAATTAATATATTGACATTTGTTGATATTTTTATTGGTTTAAGAGATTTGCTTTAAAAACTTTTGTTTAAAAAAAAACAACTAATTTACTTTATTCAATGTCACTCCGACACTCTTTTTCCTTCCGTCTTTGAATAACCTACATTAATAACTCAATTTCACTCGCATAGAAAAAATCAAAGATTTGGAAAAAACTAAAAATAGTTGGTATTCCTTGAAAGTGCGGGATTCGAACTACGAAACCTCAAAATTTCATACTTTTATCTTCAACAGAAATTGTCTTAGAGGAAATTTACGACAAAGTTCAACAAACTTACTTTTCCGTATTTAAACATGGATATCTCCGACAGAAAGTAAATTAATCTAAAACAATGGTCGTGTTTTAAGGTACGATAAAAAGAAAACTGGGTATTAACTACCGTTCAGGCTTTGCGGGAAACATTTTACTCACGCGGTGTTGCCGCTCGGGGTATCGATAGAGAAAAAAAATCCCTTAAGATTATAGAATATTCTCGAATGAGCTGGAATTTTGCTATGTATGAAATGTTCTCGAATTAATAGGAATTTTTTTATGTATTATTCATTTTAACTTTCTAGAAATTTCTGGATTTAATTTAAATAATAAAATTTTATAATAAAATTTAATAATAAAATTAATTTACTTCTGAAAACAATTTAGGCTAATTCCATAAATTTACAGAATATTTTCTCGAATAATCTAGAATTTTTCTATAAGGATTTTTTTTTCAGAAGGTTCTGGAATGATCACGAAAATTATGCAAGTTCCTGCAATATCATATAGACTAATCTAGAATTTTCCACTGCGTTATATCTTTTTCTAAAAATTTCGAGGACTTCATAATTTGCTAACATACATATTAAATTATATTAAGAACTCTATTGAATGATACTCATCCCGAATTATACTGCGCGGAGAATCGGTAATTTTTCACTCCAATATGGTGACCATTTTACAGCGGCATATAAAGTTACGCACTCAAGATTAATGTCGCATTACATTCATTCATCCTTGCTCTTTTAAAGCATGTATTGCTTATTTGGATAGCGTTACTGTTTTAGAGTTATTAAGATTTGTTTAATACCCACAATATCGTAACACCAAAATTCGAAATTTCAGCCCCCCCCCCCTTCCCATACCGCGATGTAAGACATTTTCAGTAAAAAAAAAAATTAGTCTCTCAAGAGTTAAAAATCAGGGGATGCGCGTTTTTTCAAGGCGCTGCCACGTCTCTAGATAGAGTTGTTTAAAAAATTAAATATATCGGTCACATTATAAATTGGGACTTACTCCTTCTGGATAGGCTAAAGCCCCGGCGATGGCGAAGGCCACCAGCAAAACTATAAAGTAACGAAATTTCTCCATCTTCAATATACGCGGTGGAAAGATTTAACGAAGTAATACAATTCAAAAATCGGTAAACTTTCAAATGATTTGAACGAAGCAGAGAAACTGCCTTTTATACGATTGCCCAAACAATGGCAATCTTGTTTATCGCATGTTTCTAAGATCTTTACATTACTTTAGTCAAAAAATTATGTGCGAGCACAACCGATAATAAGACGAGTTCGATTGCTAATTGTTACATAACAATTTTGTATTACAAAATATATTAATTAGCCAACACGTGCTCATAATAAATTCAACAACGTGATAAACATCGATCTAGGTTACTGTAGCAACAATATTTCTTCGTATACCAGTCGAAGTTTATCAGAAACTATTTCAAGGTTAAAATGATTTACCTATTCCCACTCTGAGAACCAAGTTTTATACAAACGGTCGATTGTTTTGTTTAATACGACGAAAAAAATATTATTCGATCATTAACAAAATTTTTGGTATTTCAACAATTTGAACAGACTGCCAGCAAAATATACTGTTGAAATACCAAAAATTGTCTTGTGATTGCAATGATATTTTGTTCGCCGTATAAACGAAATGATCGGCTGTTTCAACAAATTTTGTTTTCAGTGCACGTATACATTTTTTTACGTTTTTCGAATGACTGAAAATTGGAAATTTCATTTCATAATAGATTTTTTCGAACTTATATTTTTATCTAACACATTAACAATTCTCGCGAACAAAGCTATCTAGCCTCTGTTGTATTTTCGTCTATATTCCTTTTTTGTTTAGCCCACGTTCTTACATTTTTCTTCCATGAAATCACATTCTTCGTAAATGCGCTATTAACTGTACAACGAATATTTACGTAACAACGTGTTTTACATGAAATATACATAGAGGAAAATTTGAGACTATTTATTGTTTATAAATCAACAAAGAGAAATAATTCCTTCTGTAGTAGTTAATGGGAGAAATATTCAGTAAAGGATCTCTGTTCTTCTTCTCTCCCTCCCCCCTTGCATCTTTCATGTAAATGTATCCACGTCTCCATTTTGTTGATAACAAAAAAATACATTGAATAAAACAAGCAGATATTTAAAAAAAAAAAAGTTGAACTAAAACAGTATTTGCGAGTTGACTGGAATTTATTAATAAAAATGAAATCGCCAAGTACTGGTTTTTGCTTTTAATTTGTATGCTTTTTTTATTGAATATAATTCTAATTTTTTATTACCAATAACAATCTGTTCAACAACTTTCGAGTTATTAATGAGTCCAATGTATTTGACAACTTTTTGTGTTAAATTATTTTTGTGTCAACACAATATTTCAATTGAAATAAAGACCATTTTTTTCTAACATAAGAACAAGAGTGTAGGATGACCATTTGATAACATAGGACTCGATAATTGGTGTTCTTTTTGCACTTTTGAAAAGTAACTTGACACTAATTGTTTTATACCATATAAAAAGGGCCTATACTGAGAAAAAAATTTTGTTGACCGAAACAAATTTTGTTTCTCTCAAGTAAAATATTTAGTTCGATACGGGCAACAACATATTTTTGAGATAAGACAATAATTTGTGAATGCTAAAACAAGTTATTGGCCGAACAAACAAAACTTTGGTCCATCCAAACAAATTAATGTTAATGCAACAAAATATCATCCAAATAAACTAATTCATTTTTTCGTCCTAACGATTACCGTTTAGTCAATTTGGTAATTGAGATTCAAACAAATATTTTATTAAAGCAACTAAAAAGTATGAGTAAGCAAATAAATGGTACCAGTTGTTCGAACAAAATCATTTGGCTCCGGTGATTTAGTTGATTCATCTACAAGAAATTTTCATGATTTAGTTGAACAAGCTAAATCATTTGCCATTCAATAAAAAAATTGTTGGATCCACCAATTTTTCGTCCAACAAAATGGAATTAGTTCGATGAACAAATTTTTTTTCTCATCAGTGTAGGTACTATTGCATTAACTACCGCTGCTGAGGTTTTGCGGAAAATGTCTTACTCACGCGGTGTTGCCGCGCGGGGTATTGGTAGGGTAAAAAAATTCTTTAAGATTATCAAGAGACTCGGCAGAGTCTCGGGACAAGTACATTTGACAGCTGTGCGTCGTCTGCTTGTTCCGAGCGCTCGCCGAGTCGATACTTTCTCGTAGTAAAGCGATTCGCGGTGGTGGGGGAAAAAATTCGATGTTATTTCAGCTATCTGCAAAGCCCAGGAGTCGTCTAGCGACCTGGAAATTGACATGGAGACTGATTACGCGATGCTCTTTCGATTGAGCCCAAAATCAGTACGATTAATAAAGTAATTGCTGAGAAAAAACTTTGCACGGGGATAGTCCTATCTCGGACTTTGTCAAACTACGCTACATCGAAGGATTTGACGTGTCTGTATATGCGCGTCCAACAATACATTCAAAGGGGTCTGTTCACCCATGTTAGCCAATCCCTGGCAACGAAATTCCTGATTGGTCACAGCTGCGATGTTTCCAATGGATCCGTCGTCGGCAAAGTTTTATATGTTTTTTTAATATCTCGGAATTAATCATCAGCGAAATTAAAAAAGATAACCTCGCACCCGCTGGTGAAATCATTTTTGTTTCGGATTCCAGAAAAGCCAAATAAATTGCGAAATGTGATAATAATATTTTTTAATATCTCGGAATTAATCATCAGCGAAATTAAAAAAGATAACCTCGCACCCGCTGGTGAAATCATTTTTGTTTCGGATTCCAGAAAAGCCAAATAAAAACAAATCTCACCACTCGTTGAGGTTATCATTTTTATTTTTCCGTATAAAATAATCCGAATAAAACCGTTAATTAGTGTGGCCGGAATAAGTGCTAGAAAATACAACGAACATAACCATAAAAATCAGTGTTATACGTTCTGAAAATGTGTGAACTCGGAAATAATGTTGTTGAAGTTTCAATCTAGAACGCCACGATTTTTTTTTTAATCATGTCACTTAAATTTTTCTTACAGATCAAAAGACTGTGTTTTTTTTCCAAAAGTGAGTGTATGAAAATAGTTGTGACAAGATGTATCATGTGCTCATAAATAAAAACCTGTAAAAATATTAATTGTTGATGAAATACTTTAATTATAAAAATTTGACAAATAACTTTTGTCGTGAAATCATGATTTTCAATACTTTTCAGGTGCGGTCTACAAATAAACATAAAATTTCCAATATTCTGCAGGCTGTGTTCAGTTTCTTCGATTTTTCTTTCTGGCTTCAAGAAATTTACCAATATACTAAAGGCGCTGCGAGCTGTGAATTGGGCTGAGATTCTCTGCTTCGACAATTTGATCTAAAAAACTGGTGAAACTTAAAGCAATGAAGCATTTGCTATTCCTTGCGGAAACAAGAGATGCCTTATTTCCTTTGCATACAAGGATCACCGCTTCGTTACTGCGAGCTGTGCTAAGTTCCTTCGCTCTTTCTTTTTGGCATCGCACTACATATTTTATATTGAGCTGGGGTTTTACTGATTATGTCAGCATAAATATTCAAGGATCATCTGTTATCATATTTCACAACAAGCCGAAGGATCAGAAATTCAGCAATAGTGTAATGGCATTGCTCGGTCAGGCTTGTGCAAAAGATATAAGTGGAAATAAAAGCATGAGAAAACAATGTAAAAATTCAATATTCATTCAAGTTTTTAGTGTGCATTGTGATATGATTTGTTAAAAAAAAAAGGGTTCCACAAATATTTCTATACGGTTTCATTTTTGGTCTTTCGCTCATGTTTTTCTCATATTAGTGAAATGCACATTGCTGAGACGCACCAAATATATGTATCGAATTTCTCAATATACTGCAGGAAACGCGAGGTGTTAACTGAAATGAATTTCTGCGCTTTGTTTGTGCAAGCTGTACTAAGTTCGTTCGCTTTTTCTTTATAGCATCGCATTGCATATTTGATATTGAGCTAGGGTTTTACTGGTTATGTCAGCGTAAATAATCAAGGATTATCTGTTATAATGTAAAAATTCTAGGATTCAGAGCTGTTCAGAAAAAAAGAAGTTATATCCTGGCCAAAAATCCCCTCCCCGGGGAAAAAACCTTGGACAAGTACATTTGTTGACCCCTGTTTCCATTTGTTTTCACAGAAAAAAACTACCCAAAAAAGTACAAAATTTTTAAAAAATTGGCAAGATTGAGATAGGAAAAAGAAGATTGTTTCTATAAAATAACTATACTCCAAATGACAAATAGAAATGAAAAACTTCATATATTTTATCGAGATCCCAAGAAATAAAGCAACAATGCCCATCGTGAATGTCTGGTAAAAAATAGAGTCTACAAGTAAATGATCAATTTGCGCACAAAAAAAATAATTACTTTACAAAAACAGAAATGGAAAAGCCAATGATTTACGTTCAGCATTAAAATTGATAATATCAATAATAGGACAAGTATTTTATTGTCGCTTGAGGATGGAGTATTTAAAAAAAAGCAAAAATTAGTTGGTTATTGAAAAAAGTCACCAATGTACAAAAATAAAAATCGGTCAAGAGAACAGAGTCCAGAAAAAAAAATCGGGATGAAAAAAAACTTGAAGAAAAAAATTTCAAACGAAAAAAATTAGATTGAAAAAAAAATTTCGGCCGAAGTACTTGGCGAGTTTTTTTGCTTAGCTTGGATCACGTAATGTTGTATATGTTATAAACTCGCCAAGTACTTCGGCCGAAATTTTTTTTTCAATCTAATTTTTTTCGTTTGAAATTTTTTTCTTCAAGTTTTTTTTCATCCCGATTTTTTTTTCTGGACTCTGTTCTCTTGACCGATTTTTATTTTTGTACATTGGTGACTTTTTTCAATAACCAACTAATTTTTGCTTTTTTTTAAATACTCCATCCTCAAGCGACAATAAAATACTTGTCCTATTATTGATATTATCAATTTTAATGCTGAACGTAAATCATTGGCTTTTCCATTTCTGTTTTTGTAAAGTAATTATTTTTTTTGTGCGCAAATTGATCATTTACTTGTAGACTCTATTTTTTACCAGACATTCACGATGGGCATTGTTGCTTTATTTCTTGGGATCTCGATAAAATATATGAAGTTTTTCATTTCTATTTGTCATTTGGAGTATAGTTATTTTATAGAAACAATCTTCTTTTTCCTATCTCAATCTTGCCAATTTTTTAAAAATTTTGTACTTTTTTGGGTAGTTTTTTTCTGTGAAAACAAATGGAAACAGGGGTCAACAAATGTACTTGTCCAAGGTTTTTTCCCCGGGGAGGGGATTTTTGGCCAGGATAGAATATTCTGAAATCAACTGGAATTTTTCTATGTATAAAATATTCTCGATTTAATAGGAATTTTTCTATGTGTTATTCTTTTTACCTTTCTGAAAATTTCTAGATTTAATTAATCCGGAAGGTTCTGCAGCTGTACAGAAAATTAATTTACTTCTAAAGACAATTTAGGATAATTCCATAAATTTACAAAATATGTTCTCGAATAATCTAGAATTTTTCTATAAATATTTTTTTTAGAAGGTTCTGAAATTATCACGAAAATTATGCAACTTTCTGCAATATGATATAGAATAATCCAAAATTTTCCACTGCGTTATATCTTTTTCTAGAAATTTCGAGGACTTCATAATTTGCTCACATACATCTCTAATTATATTAAGAAACATGTTTTTTCTTGGAAGGTACTGGCCGATTTAGCGTAGAATTACCCCTATATTGTCCATTTCTTTTACTACTGTCACTGTCACTATTTCATTTTATTGTACTCATCGAACTCTGTTGAATGATACTCATCCCAAATTATACTACGCGGAGAATCGGTAATTTTTCACTCCAATATAGCAACCCTTTTACAGCGGCACGTAAAGTCACGCACTCAAGATTAATATCGGATTACATTCTTTCATCCTTGCTCTTTTAAATCGTGTATTGCTTATTTGGATATGCATTACTGCTTTAGAGTTATTAAGATTTGTTTGGTATCCACAAAATCGTAACACCAAAATTCGAAATTCCTTCCTCCATACCGCGGTGTAAGACATTTTTCGTCAAAAAATGTATATTTGTTCGAATGCGCTCAGAGATCAGGAATAGGAACATTTTGGAAATAAAATGTTGAAAAAGTTGTAAAAGTGAAACTTTTATTCAACTTCCCACTACTTTATATACCGCTATATCCTAACGTAGCATAGTGACAGAAAATTTTACGACGGCCGAGTGAGTAACAGTCGGATGAATCTGCAGATTCTGTCGAGCAGATTGGAACTATCGACATCTTCTGAATTTGACCGCTTCGACAAAGTGTTACATCGCAAGAACCACCAAGTGTCGTGTCCTCTGATGTGAAATCTCGATTCTCATCTTTGATGTGTCTGTTAGTTTTTTAATTGGCTGTGTCATTGCCTCTACACGTGATGGATCAATCTTGCAAACCCTTGCTTCCTTTAAATACGCACTTCGTACACACTCTTTGACAAACTCAATTACGATAAACTCACCGTGTTAATGAGTGCTGTACTATGCTCACCACCGCCACAAAGGCACGGGAGCATAGTCTTGCAAAACGTATGAAATTCATAAGACCCTCTCTAGTTTTCTCGTGGATCTCATAAATGTTAAGCGACGTTTTAATGGCTCGAGCCGTCCCGAGTACTTGGGAGTGACCTATGCTTTCCACTTTAAACACGGAGTAACGTGCTCGTTCGCCATCCTCAAATTCTCAACGCTACGATATAGTCCAGATTGTCTAGAATTATTTAAAATCAGACAAATATTTAAGAATTCACCGGAGCTAGCGATTTTTTTCTTTAATCATACACCTGTCAACAGCTTGACAGCCAAACCCCACGTTAGATTTGAAAGCTTTTAAATATATCAGTTTTATAGAACTCTTGAAAAAATCTTCACTCTTTCTTCGGAGACTTTGAGACTTTGAGACGCATCTTTGAAAAAAAAAAAAAAAAAAAAAAAATCTTTTAAATTTTCTATCAATACTCGTTACATATTTATAATCATACGCTTCCTCATTCATGGCAATCGATCATCATATTCTCGAGAGACCGAACATTAATTATAAATTCACAGCTCCTAGAGTTAGTATACTCGAGAGGTTGCCTGTGTTGCCGGGTAGTAAAGGCAGTGATGATTTAATGGATCGACGACGAACTTGTCGTCTGGTTTGGTTCAGAAAATCCTCGAACTTGGTGTGGTTTGAGGAGATGAGAAGAAAGTTTGAGAAAGAGATACATAAATATAGAAGGGTTTGTATGTGGGTGTGAGAGAGAGAGTAAGGAAGAAAGAGCGATTGGAGCAGCAGTCGAGACGAGAGACATTAACATATCAACAATGCTTCATTATACTACGGGTAGAACGTGGAGTCTCGCCCAAGTTCCGCCGTTAGAATTTCGAAAGGGAAGAGAACAGTCAGTCTGCGTTTTGGCTCTCTTCTTCCTGTATATTCTTCGCATCACCCACGATATAACAATATCGGTATTTTGCCGCATCGTTATATACACACATATACAAACGTTGAAAACGGCTGAAAATCATCGTTTCGAGTATTTCGGTTGCAATAGCCCGGTATAGTAGAGGAATTGAACAAATGGTAGAATAACGCCCACTCACGGTGGGCGATAGAGAGGACAAAGTCTCGCACACATTTGAGAAACACCGGTTTAGCATCGTCGAGTGACCGGCGTGACCGCGCGGGCATTTGCATGAGAATGATTCAAAAATTCTCCTACCCGGTTTTATATACGTGCATCCGTATATATTTATATAATGTATGTATAAATATACACGTATTGCGAATTCAAAGCGGGGGTGTTTGAGCGTTCGGGGATTGGCCAGCTCCGAGAGAAAGCCCGTAATCCGGTTGGTTCTCTAGAGATCAATGGCAAACGAGATGAGGGAGGCTGTGCTGTTGGCTACTCTCGCGCCCACACCGATTCTCCTTGCTGTACACGAGAATATATAAACGCTCCGAGGGAGCAAGGTATGGAGAAGCTGGGAGAGAGGATGAAAATGAGCAGGCTCTCCATATACAGGGTGTTCTCGACAAAAAAGTGATTAATGAATAGCAATAAAATAAGATTTAGGATTATCCGTGAATAATGTATCAACTATATCCTACGGTAGCTTTATGCGTTGACGCAATTTTTTTAAATAAGTTCGGAAGCATGTAAAACGAACAAAGCAAAACTAAAACTCAGTCAGTCATACAATAACTTCCTTTTTGAGCTATTGTTCCCATTCATTCGTGCTGGAAAGCTTCAGATTTTGTCTATGATCATATCTAATTACGCCTTCCTTTGGCCCTTAGTTTTTTTAATTCTAGCGATTCAATTTATCAGAATCGGCTGTTATTTTCTTACGATATTTAACATCAGCTTCAGACTCTAAAGACACACGGAAGGTCGTATTATTTGAATCGATGGCTCTCATAGGGAATCTGGACCACCATTGAAAAATCCAGCTATACTTTAGTGAAATAAAGTTATTTTTATCTTTCAAGAGCATCCGGTTTCGCACGAATCCATCCGTGGAATCCTCAGATATCGTATTATGTACATTTTTTTTTTCTCCATAAAAGAGCCCCTTTTCCTTCACGACACCCTGAATATGTATGTAAATATGTATATACATAGCCAATGTACCGAGATATGCGAGAAAAAGAGAAAGAGGGGGTTTACAGCGAGTGACGAGACTGGAACACAAAGTGTCTCGGTATGATGACTGTGTGAAAGAGAGAGATAGCTGTACGAGATACACCGTGTATTTTGGTAAGCTAAAAAGGGACAGTGCTAAAGATAAAGACGAGCGGAGGAACGGGAAGGGGGAAGGGAGAGAAGAGTACTATGGGGCTGTGGTGAGCCCTGGTGCGTGAGCGCGAGGAAGATGGAATAGAGAATGGAAACGGTGTGAGGCTGGAGGCAGAAAAGGATGGAAAGTAACGCCGGGATCTGACGTGAAAGCGGGAGGGAGAAAACGTGCGAGTGAGATAGAGGCATTGAACACGAAGCCACGTGCTATGGGGAAAAAGGGGGAATGGGAAACACGGGGGCTTCTCTTGGTCGCGGGTGCCTCCAAGCTCAGTTTGAAACGGGCCATCAACGATGCCTACACCATGGTCGCACACCATGAGGCGAGCGGATCGCTTTAACACGCCGTAAAGCCTTAACGTGAAATCGTAACTAAACATATCGCCATTTTTTTCTTTCGCGCTTTCATTTTAATGATCCAAATCGTGTGATGAATTTCGGTTTATTATAAATTTTTATACAATTATACAACAAGTTTTACAACAACAACAAATTTTATACAATGGACAATTCATTTTTTTACGTATTTTGAATAATCGATTTAACGAAGATCTAACGTAGTGAAAAATGTGACAAAGTGTCGAATTCAATAAAGATAAAGGATGATTCTTTTGTTATGGATTTGATCAATAATGATATTCGATTTTTTGGCTCTTAACATTGATGAATATCGCAAGCTCTCGCAAAAGTGGTATTTCGGTACGATCTAGATATCGAAAGGGCTAAATCTCCGTGTCGTGATCGATATCGCGATAGCGATCGAAAACGGCTCCAAGGAGCGCCTCGATAAATGCCAGCTGCAAAATCGCACCAGACACTCTCTTGTAGAGGACGAAAAGAGAGAGAGAGAGAGAAGCAAACGAACCGATAAACTTTAGGAGGATGAAAAGATAAAAGATGGGAACAGACTCAGACATTGTCCAGGAATGAGCTTCGTGGAACGACAAGTTTTATTCGAATGTACATGTATTTTTTTTAATATTTACAACCTGCAACAGTTTATCAGTGTAATAAGACGAGGATTCTCCATCATCGTTCGTAATAATCCGCGTCTGATTCACGGATTACCATTGACATTTCTTTTTCTTCGATCTACTCGGGGGGTTTTTTTTTTCGCAATACTTGGTTCATACTTCCTCGAAAGTTATACTCGTTCTCGATATCGATCGTTTTTTTTTTTTCATTCGAATATACAAAATAATCGGTGCAATGAATCGTGATCGAAAGAATGTTGAACAAACTGGGCCCATCGAAAATCGATTCTTGAGATAAAAAAAACAAGTAAAACGATAAAAAGGGACGGAGAGTTCATTAAAGCCGGTATTATCTGAGTCTGCATGACTTTTTACCCAGAGATAAGAGCCGCTGGCTCGTAAAGAATAAAGTAGAGAGAAAAAAAAATAGATAAGATAAAAAGGGGATAAACGAGACGTGGCTCGAACGGGACAATGGGAAACAGCGGAAGCAGCAGCGGCAATAGCCGGAAGGCCCGAAGCTTGCCAAATTCACCGGAAGCTCACAGGTATATACGCTCCACTGATACATACAAATGTTTTTACCTGATACAACGTTGTTCCGTATGCATAACAATTAAAGCATTGTTACAATACATGAAATTGCAAGGTCACGTTCTAATGAAGGTTATAATTAACAGTAATGATCTTTCCTCGTGTTACCAAATTTTTTTATTCGGTTAAAATATCATTTTATTGCTATTTATAAATAGAATTAAAAATATTTGGAAATATAAGAATTTCCCGAGAATTAAACAATTTTTAATAAATGTTATTATAAAAAATAGTCATTCAAAATAAAACGTTATCCGCTGTTCTTTTTTCCATAAGCACAAGAAGAAAATTTATACTTAAGATTATAATTTTTATCAAATTTTACATTAACTCGATAGCGACTAAAGTATCGAAATACATAACGCCTCTTTCTTCGCTGCTCTCAACGTTTTTTAACATTCATTCTTCGCGCGTTCTCTCTTTCACGAAAAGGCGTAAAATCTTGAATACCGTTACATGTATATTCCAACGATGTGGAACAAACCAGTATGGCTTGGACGGAGACAAAATGACGTATATCTCAAAGTTTTACCAGAAATTCCATGGATATTCGAGGCAAAATTTGTTTGCGGTTTTGTATAATCTCAACGTGACAGAAGTGGAAGGAGATGAGTAGGTTTCATTGCGAAGATCGGTTCATCATAAATGTTTGTGTTTTCATATATTTTGGCACATTTCCAAGCGTAGACTTTTCGGGTATTATATGATAGTCGACTTTAACCAAACTTTGTGAATTCGTTCAACAAAAACGAGGCTGCAAAGTTATCATAAAATAAAATAACAATTATTTCCCAATAATCAAAATACAATCGTACGATTAAAAACCAATTTTTCAATCCAATCAATCAATTTATTCATCAAGTATTCCAATTTATACGACGAATAACGTATACATTGAAAATATATTGCAGAATTTATGATTGCGTGACGGAATATTCAAATGAAATATATCTTCGATTTTTTATCTCGTACTAACGAACCACGTTCCAGTGAAGATCCTCCAGGCTTGTATCAAAGATATTGCATGTCAGCCATAAATTTTCTATACATTTGCCACCTATAGCTAAACACAATTGCATACATGAATATGAGGAATACACATGAGCTTTTGGCAAAAGTAATAAATGCGTATGAATCTATATATTTGTACTATTTATAATATACATTTATTAAAATGTATACAGGCATTTATTTTAATAAATGTATACAGGCTTCGTAAGGGACGCTTATAATTATAAACTGAAACGGCTGGGCTCGTGCACTGTGCACAGACTTGAGAGACTTTGCCACTGGCGATCTATATCGGGAAGGAAAAAATTAAAAACCAGATTCGCCCAGCCCGCTCGAGCCAACGGCAAAGTTTTACACATACAAATACATACTCATATATTTTTCTCCCAGTGTTGCTCGACGTTCAGCCCTCGACGCGAAGACCGGTTGGCAAAGAACCTTCTTTCTTTTCTTCCCGTACGACTTCAACACCTTTTTGCAACACGCATCTGAAGTCTCGAATTCTTATAGGTACTAATAATTCGGTAAATACCGAAACGAATACTGAGACAGTGGTAGATACAAACGAAATAATTCAATTATGCGATACGGTAATTAATCATTGTAATAAGGTGCATTTACATTAAATATATCACTTACATTATAATTTAAAGATAACCAAACTCGGAGCCTATTAATTATTATGCACAAAGGATTATTTAATGCAATGACTCAGGAAAAACATACCGCATATGCCGTTAAAGAAATGAGCGGCTTGGGGAAAAAGTTGTTTAAAGAAAAACTATTAAGAAAACCATTGAAAAGCAATTCGAAGAATTATCGAAGTAATTGAGAAAAAGAAAAGGAAAAAACGTGGTTTTCAATTCTGAAAATCGACTAAAAAAAAAAATCATATTTTGCACGAACTCTCGATGTTTTTATTTGTAAAAGAACTGGGACAACGATACCCTCGGATTGAATTTCTAAATCTACCATCGAAGAAAAGAGACCGATAAATATAGAATAATAAAGACGTGTGGATGAAAAAAAAATATCCTTTAGGACCACCGAAAATGAAACCGACGTAAGACGAGAAAAGTCATCACGAAATGTCCACTCGAAAAAAACACTCGTCCCTTCGGTGTTGAGTGGCTGCGAAGAAATGGATATACGCAACGTACTCTCTCACTTGAAATTAATGCTAGCCACACGTCTACCAGGAAAAAAAAGGCAGTGGAGTGATGTCACGAGCCTGAGAAACTTTGGGACTTTTGAGCCAATTTTACAGTGCCTCGTTAAACGTCTTTATTTCTGAAGAAAAGAAAATAATTAAATTCTTTTTTAAACACAGCTACAGGGGAACGAAGAGGTTCGAAGGGATTGAAAAAATAAAAGAATCGTACAAGTGTACTTTTCATTCTGAGAAGCAACAGGATCGCGTGAGAATGATATCTTTGCGTGTTTTGAGCATTAAAGAAGAAAAAAAAGAAGAAAAAAATTGGCGATAAGAGGGTAATATTAAAACGTATATCGCAGATAGTTGTGAGATATTTATGAGGAATTAAAACCCGCAGCAAAAAAATATGCAGTCTGCTCCGTCGGAAACGAATTACTATAAGCCAAGTTCAGAATCGGTGGGAGGACCGGTCCTTCTTTTTTCTTTCTTCCTCTCTCTCTCTCTTCTTTCCTCTTTCTTTCTCTCGTCTTCACAAAGCAAAGGAGTTTTATAAAAAAAGAAAAGAAAAAAAGAATTACCAACACAGACACGCAGAAGTCTCACGTAGTTTCACCCACTCGGTGTCCGCACGCATCTACCTGTGGAGCGCAGTAGTATTTCTGGATATTCGCGTGAGTGCACACGCACGTGGTCGAACCGCTTGCGACCTCGAAATTCTAACGTCACGAAAGAGGCTCTTTGTTTCAGGGTTTTTCTGACACCACGTCATTATTTGCCGAAATTTTAATGACCAATCCAAACAAAGAGAGTCCTTTGACAAGCTTGTGAAAAAAAAAATCAAAATCAAAATCAGGCCAATTATTTAGAGCGAAAAAAGAATATATTTTTACTTACATAATAAGGTTTACCTCGTAATTCTAAATTCGTAATTTTTCTCTCCTCCACTTTGTCTCTTTCATGCTCCTCTTCGTATCTCGCGAAGACTCGCTCCATCAAGCGGTTTAGTTTTGTCTGAGCAGGAGATTTCCCACAGCGTCTTTTTCCCCGAAGACCCGAGACTCGCGGCTGGAGTGATATGCCAAAGGAGGAAAAGGAATCCTCTGGTGATTTATTACCGCCACGACTGACGATTATTTCACGGGCTCAAGCCCTGCGTCTTTTGGACGCGATATCTATTTTTTTTTTCTCTATTTCTCAATCCATTCCTCTCGTGCTCACGCTTTCTCTTCTTTCTCTCTCTTTTTTTTGCATGTTATGGTCTCTCTTACTCTCTTTATTTAGCAAACGAGTTCAAAGACACCCCGCGTGAGCTTTCTCGTCCACGAATCCGTGGAGAGCGTGAGTCAATGTTTTCGATGTGAATGGTCGCGAAAATAGACTCTCGTAGTCACATGAGAGGCATGGCCATGGTCGCATTCGCACTTAGTATAGAAATTCATGTACGTTTCGCATCGTTCGTAAAACTACACAGCGAACAACTAAAATTCTCGGCTATATATATGGACGTCACCGTAAAAAAACGTACAAGTATATATGTACAAGCTTTAAATTTTACTCTCATGCATTTGCACACATTAGTGCGTCTATGAGATCCCGCTGAGTGTGAAACGTCCATAAATATACAGAGAATCATAACTCGACTGCAAGTACTCCAGATTTTCTTGAGTGGTCCGTGACCAGCTGGCAGTTCTCAGACACAAAATATATAATTATAACCCCATACGATCGAACACATTTGGCCAGCCCGTGTGAATGCTGGACAAAGGCAACAGGATGTTCAGTGGACATACATCACGAGTTAGGGGTGAGTTAGGACTTATTATGTCGGCACTACCGATGCAAAACTTCCGGTTCAAAATTATCACTTCCTCTTGTTATTAAAAGTCGTTAGCTCCCTTCTCATTATGTTTACAAAACGATCAGAAGGATAACTAATGATAATTCATTTCTAGAGAGTACTTTGACTACGCTCGATCAAATACACTTTACTCGAAAACACGTTTATACAGTTATATTTATTGAGTTGAAATCATTCTAACTCAGTAGCAAAATGAACTGCGAAGACAGTGAAAATTTGGTTAGTTTCGACTGAGTATTGTGGTGAAGAAGGTTTTTGTGTTATCGAAAATCGGGTTTGGGGGGTACCGACGGAGGGTGATCTTTTATCAGCATTCAAAGTGTCGCCATTTATTTAAAAAATGAGACATTAGGAAAACCAGAAAAAGGCTTTCTTCGTTTTTTCCTCAGCTTTTTAATAAGCTTATCAAACGATTTGAATTTTCAACCAATCATTGTGGTACGGTCGAAAAGTACCTCAAACGATGATTTTTGAGGGTTCTTCCGAGAAATTTTAAGTTGAAAATGTAATAATCAGTATTTTTTTATCAAAATACATCAAAGTAAGCTGCTAGAAAAAAATATTAGAAACTAAAATAAAATTTCCCCAATTTGCTGTTTCGCAGAAATGGACGTAGAACTTTTTCTATTTGAAGTTGAGACTCCGTTCCATTTTTCGATTTTTGACGCATTTTTCAAATTACGATAAGTAGTCAAACGTACAGACAGGCAGAAAAACTTAAATCCTTTACAGATTTATGAAGAGATTGCAAAGTATGAATGGATAAAGAAAAGTAAATTATATTTAAGAGAAAAAATATGCAGTTGATCGGTTTAAAAGAGCTTCTATAGAAAATATGTTCGTTCGTAGACTCAGTCATTGAGAATAATTCAAATTTATATGCAGAGTAACTAAGAAGCTTCTTTAATGGTAAGTAAGAAAATGAAAGAGCATGAAAAAGGAAAGAGATCTATAGGAATTGTTAACTGGAGAGTCGACACGGGCCATTCTCGTGGCATTGCTTTATGTCTCGTGAAGGCATAGTGCAGTCCAAAGTATTATTGTACTATATGGTACTTCGCATTATAGGAGCATTACATAGCATTGGCTATATACATATATCGTTATGCTACGAATATTCGTATAATGCACTCACATATATAGACGATTACATCCATATACACGTCACGAAAACTGGTCGCGGGTATTCACGACGTAGGCATAATACTAAACTCAGTCTGGTACGCCGTGCAATTATCCTTAATTGCGCCGAATGAATTAGCGACCTCGTTCTCGCTGAAGGCATCCGAGACGGGAGATATGACCGAGAGTAAAAATGTACGGTGATTTCTCCCACTAATTCTTTGGAGAGCGTCAACTCGCAACAAAATGTTTCGATCTCCCAGAGTCACTGTGTGTGTGTGTGTGTGTGTGTGTGTGTGTGTGTGTGTGTGTGTGTGTGTGTGTGTGTGTGTGTGTGTGTGTGTGTGTGTGTGTGTGTGTGTGTGTGTGTGTGTGTGTGTGTGTGTGTGTGTGGGTGTGCAATATGCACTCGAAGCAAAAGGGAAACAAAAAATGTGGGTATCAATTGCGACCCACAAAAAAATAATCATTTCCATCAGCGTGTTACACTTTTATTATAATCGTGCATCATCTTCCATCTTGATATCTTCTTTTTTATTGAAAGCAATATGAATGTCGACTAAATGGCTTTGTTTTTTTTCCCCCCGAGCTCTTTAATATTTTTAATCATCCAAATTTTGCATACTTTAATTGAATCGAGCAAACGTCACGAAAGAGTAAGAAAGTATTGTACAGAGGGACTTCGACAGAGAGTATACGTAGAGATGCATATCGTAGCAAAAGTCAGAGTGCACCGAGCCGGGCGACATTCCTTCTAATTGCAAAGAAACTGTGCGGTAGAGATCGAGAGAAGGTCTTTCGAATATATATATATATATATATTAACGTTTCGTCTTGTTATACCGAACGGGTTAAATGTCTCACGGGGCGTCGGGCCGTGCACTATGAGAATTGCAAACGAGACTTTAGTATATTCAGTTGGGCGGAGAGAACCGCTGAAATCGAAAAAGCATTTTCCTAAATGAGTAAAGCAGATCACGAGTATATGCTCAAAGTATGGAGGACGAGGATACCAAGTAGAGTTTACCCAGTAGATAAACTTTGTCGAAGCTTAAACTTTTGTGTGAAATAATAATACCCATTCGAAAGGGGTCTCAACATCATATATAAAAGAAAACGAGCAAAGCAATTTGATAAACCTTTCGATAATGCAACATCGAAAATTCGTGTTCATTGATCTTTGTCGATTGCTCCGTTTACGAAAGATTACGTAAAATCTATAACCTCCTGTCATCACAGAAATGTCTGTAGATCCAACCCTCGTTTTAAAAACTTAAAATCGACACCGCGTCGTGATTATTAAAAATATTCCAGCGTTATTCTGATAAATGTCAGTCTATACGTTGGGAAAAAAATAAAATTTGGGTATCGTGTCGACTTTTTCTTTAAATGCCACTATAATTATGACGCCAAGTCAAATCATTTTGAAATCAAATTGCACGTTTCGCGATACTAGAGATTGGAAATGCGGATATCGAAGCATGGAAATGCTCGTTAGTGGTTTTTACAAGTGCATGCACTTCAGTCCCTTTCATATCACAGCACACGATAATGTGTCATATTCATTTATATATAGGCATTGATTTGAGCGAAAAGCATTGAATCGAGAAAACAGTCAGCTGCATATATGTAGGTAGCAGGGTTGTGAAAAGGGATTGAGCACGGAATAGGTATCGTGTATTGTAGTGTGTTGTAGTGGTAGTGAGATCGATATGGCGCAGGAATTTCAGGCACGTCGTATGCCACGTTGTCGGGCCAGAAGGGTTTATAGAGGAGACATACGAGAGGGACTGTATTGCAGGGTTACAGCGAGATGAGGGTTGAAGGCCACCAGGTTTGAATCTGGTCGAGGGGAAAGGGAGAACATTCAGGTAATTAGTAAAATTCCCTTCTCACACTATTGTGATGCGAGACATATGTGAGTCGTCAATATAGTAGAAAATAACTTATAAAAGCTTTATTCGTATCATGGAATTTTTTCAAACTAATTCAGGTTTATTAATAAAAATCAAACAAAAAGCTTTGGAATTCACGAAAAATGTGAACTTCCCTTCCCCTGGGCTAGATTTATATTTATAAAAAATGTATGGAGAGAAACATGAGGAATTTATGTTCAGAAATTACCATTGCCTATGAGTACTGCGTGTTCTGCTCGAATGAGCAATGAACGTCCAATCCGGACTCTCAGTCTATGTTCTACGTCATCTCCCTCCCTCTCTCTCTCTCTCTCTCTCTCTCCCTCTCTCTAGGTATTTGTCCCTTTCCATTTCACCTCCGGTTTTCCATAGACAAGGGTGGATGTACACCGTTGTTGATCTCTAATCACACTGTTGGGTATGATCATTCAAGCCAAACGTTCGGATTGATGGGAAAATGCAGACATGTATACCCAAAGTGAATGCTTTCAATCAATCCTCATCACATCGTTCTTTGCCTGTTCCTGGCCTTCAACATTTGATATTGAACCTTCGAGAAAAAAGAGTTTTCAGTAACAGTCTTTTTCAAATTTCGTGCATCAACGCACTGAGGCAGAATTCTTTCAATTCAACTCATATTAATTAAAAAATTTCTTCTAAACCAGTAATTAATTGTGATTATATTTTTATCGCTTCAATACGTTTGATATACTGTCGGGATTCGATTCGTTTCCACCGATGTTATCGAATAATAAAAAAGGAAAAAAATGCATGGTAGCCAACATGTACGAAAAAAGCGAGAATTTGACGACAGCTTGTTCCTTTTCGAGTTAAGGGTTGGAGAAGGGTGGCTACAAGGAAACGTAGAAATTCGGCTGAGGGTGCACCAGCCATGGAGACATTAATTTTCGATATTGCACTGTAAATAATATCGAATCCTGCTTTTTCTTCTTTTTTCCCTTTTTCCTCCATCTTTTTCGTTCCCCTTTCCCCTTACACGATCGAAGGATATTGTTTCTGACAGCCGAGGCTCCCATGATTTTACCCTCCAGAGCTTACTGCCTTCGTCGATTTTACCAGACCACGATCCAAAAAACACTCAGTTTCAATTGCAATTTTCTTTTACATTCTATCTTCTCTCTTTCTCTATGGTTTCGTTGATTATGATTGGAAGACATTCGATCAATTCTCTCAAATGTTGTTCACTTTCCTTCTCAAATATTCTCAAAGACGCGATTTATTTGGAAAGATCAAAACGTCTGAATACACGATTGAATTTTTGTTACTACTGACACACGTCCCTAATCTCGCAATCGTCTATTCCAGACAACAATGCTCGCGTCCGGTCCTCACTCACTCGCCACTTTTTCATTTCTCTTTTCTCCCTCTCTCTTTTGCTGTTTCTTTCTCCTGACAGACACGGCGGTCAATTACAGAAATCATTGTGTGCTCGCTACAAAATAGTTGTGCACATAAGATTTGCATCGAGCCTCGTATCCTATAGAAATGTAAGGACCTTTCTCTCTCTCTTTCTCTACTCCTTCGTCTTTACTCGACGTGTATGAATTCCCACACACGGGCTATCGTACATTATAATCGTGCGCCGAGAAGAGAAGCTAAAAAAAAAAAATATATTCGTGGACACGACAGGAGTGGACCGACCACAGAACTATTATACCTCACAAAGGAAACACTCCTTACACACACAAATACACACTCAACTGAATAAACATGTATAAATACAGATTGGCATTTAACCGAGTAACATTTTGCAGCAATCTCTAGCAATTTACTCCACTGTCTCTTTTCACAATAATACGTCGAGGAATTCTCAATTGTTACGTGTTTATATAGTCCGCACTGCATGTAAATATAAATATCACGCATGTGTAAAACTATTTCTCTGCTTACAATGCACAATGCTCATACAATAATCTCAATAAGTTTTACAACGTTCTACATTCATTTTTTGTTTTTCAGACATTTCTTTTTTTGTGTCTGTATTTCGTTAAAATAGTGTGTTTTTTGTTTTTAGTAATTCTTTTTACTATTAACGACGAGTAAATGTAGCCTAGTTTTGTAGGGTTCAAACGTAGCTGCGTAATAAATTTGTCTTTGATTCCCATTTCGATCGATAATTTCGCTAATGTCAAGGTGTATTCTGCACGAGAGATTTTCCGCAATGCATGTAATTTCCGGGAGTACTGGTAGAACAGAATGAAACTGGTGGTCGTGCATAGTTTCTCGTTTCTCTGTAATATGGCCCCTAAACGAGAAAGCCAGTGTCGACTTGGCATAACTCGAGCGATTAACCAAGAATCCACTATTCCTGAATTTCTCTAGTTTGCTCTCACTATGTCGCTATTTCTATCTCCCTCTTCTTTCTCTCTCTCTCTCTCTTTGTTTCTCTGGCACTTTAATATTCTCGCAATGCGCCTAAATGCTTCACTGAACCTCTTCAAACACTCGAAAATCATCTCAAGCAGGCGTCGCAGTACATCGATATCCATCGCCCTTCAGAGGCTTTGTTCGTCATCGTTTTGTACCAGTTAGTTTGCAAACTCATTTTCCTTCTCTCCCTCCCGAGCAAAGCCGAAGTAACGAGAGACGTTTGAACCCCTCGCGAAAACGTGCTTTCTTCATTTCCTGGCAAACTTCGAGGTTTAAATCTACTCGAGATCACAAATTTTTCTTTATTTATCTCTGCATTGTGCAGACTCAACGATTTTTTTGAGTTCTGACTTTTGATAAGAAATTATTTTACGAAGAAATAATTCATTTTTACATTCCACAAATAACGACTCAATGGATTGAACAAAATCTGTACGTTTTTCATCAAGTGTTATGTGCATTTACTCTCACCCTATCCGCAGAGTGTTAAAAAAATGAGAAACATGATTTACGAATCATTCTATAAATATTTTTAAAAAAGTTCTTCGGACGAAAGGGCTGAGAATTTGTTTTTGTTTTTCCGTTGGTATGCTTGGCACTTTACCTTTTTCTTTTTTTTCCTTTGTTTATAATTCAAGCAAGAATATTTGGCTTTTGTCGGCGAGTGCAAGCGGAAAGGAACGCGGTCTGACAAAAAGACTCTTTCTTTCGTGCGTTCTCATTTCGACGACGAAGGTTCGAAATGAGACGAGAGACCTCCCTTGCCGAAAGAAATGAAAAAAGATCTCCCTGCTCGTTCTCCATTCTCGCTCTGAGTATATAACTTAACATGTTTGACTGAAAATAAGAAACCTGGAACTATTATTTTTTGTATAGTCGAAGGAACGTTACAAAATTGAAAGGACTTTTTTTCTTGTCTCGCAGTAGAAAAGGCTTGAAAGTAAACAAATAAATTAACAGAAATCACTATTTAGATTTAAAACAATTAATTTTGAGACTTTAATCTTTCGCTCATCGGAAAGAGAATAGAAATAAATAGACGAATACGGATTCGTGAACTAATTATTAATCTCTTTTGATTGCATTACGATCTCCTAAGAAAGCCTTCGGAGGCCAAAACTAGTAAGCTCTCTACGGTTCATAGAAACGAGAATCCTATTTCTCCTTCGTCTTTCTCCTCATCTTCGTTTTTTTTACTTTAACGCTCGGGACCCACTTAACGACTTCCGGCTCTGAAAGTGAGAATTCGCATAGGCATAGCCCAGCAAGGTTCTTCGCATGTAATAACGATAACACGATGTTCTCGTTATGGCACACATATATTCGACAAATGAATTGGTCCGAGACATTTGAAAGCGCCGACCAGCTCTTTGAGAATTCTCGAAAACATTTCTCAATTCTAGTACTACGTACACATTTCACTCGTTATTCGTTGCTGACTTATAGACGTACCCATTTTACGTTTTCGTAAAGAAAAATAAAAGGAATTGCATTTCAAACAAATACATTAACGTAAGAATGGAATTTACAAATTTGTCAAACACTGGCAAGTGTTTTCACAGACACAAATATTAAAAAGAATAACAATTACACGAAGCGAATATATTGCACATGGTGCTCAACGATCCTTTTTATTACTGTCCAACTCTCGATGATTTGGCTGTGACGTTTTCGTGATTTAAAATCGTCTTTATGGTATCTCATCTAGCTTTGCAGCCTGTGGCAAAGACCACTGACATGTGACCAAACGGATAGTGCAGATTGTGTGCTGTGCGTTTTATTTTTTCTTCAATCTTCATATATTTTGCTTCAACTTATATATATATATATATATGTTTGAAATTGTCGTTGCATATGAGATAGAAAGTGAGAGAAGAACAAAAGTCTAACGTTGGTGGTGTATGGTCTTTGTTTCAGACTTCCATCACCATACAACAAGCAAGCGGGTGCTGGTGGCCCTGGAGTTGGTCCAGGGGGTACGAGCATCCCATTGCCAGCGACCGTAGCTGCGACAAGAAGATGCCCTCCGGACAAGGTCAGGCCAGCTCCGGCCCCTGCTCATCAAACTCAGCTCGGTAAGTTCATAAATGACGCCAAAGGCGTATTTTCCAGCTGGTCCATCATCCATTAATCCCTTTTATCACCATACACCTACTTCAAAGATTCTCTAAAGTCTGTTCGCTGCGAGATAACTACTTCGCTATGTCCCGATACAATCTGGCTGTAATTTTGTTAGGATGGCAATTAGGAAAGTGAACGGTCGAGGGTGAAATGGCCGAGAGTTAAAAAAGAGAGAGAATTTATTATTAAGCAAATATTATTAAGCAAATAGAACTTTCGAGAATGATCACACGAGATGCATTCGTCGATTTTAATAATATGACTTCTACGTAATTCCCAGCCCTTGAAATTCCACGATGAATGTTTATTTGTAAGAAAGTCTTTTATTTTCCATACTTATTCCTCTGCCTCCTTTTGTCCAATTAAATTCCATTAAATTCCATGCCGGATATATTCCATTGAAAAAGACGCTGCTGGAAGTTGAATGTATTTTCATGAACCACGAATATGCTGAGCGAGTTGAAAGAAAATATGGTTTTCATGGTCTGCAAGTTCCTCGCACATTCGTGACTAGTGAATGTAATTATAAAGTAAAGAATATATTATTATATGGCTTGTGCAAGAAGGATATTATACTTGAAAGGAAGCCTCTATTGAAAGCAACGGAGAGAAGAAGAGACGAAAAGTTTAAAGTGAAAAGAGTGTTCAATTTAAAGCCATACGTTTTTATATATAACAGATATATATATATATATATATATATATTGCATCGCAGACTCCCTACTCTATATTATCCGTGCCCGGAAGATGAAAGTGAAAATGAGAGTGATACGAGGAACGAAGGAGTGTAAAAACGACAGCAAATGAAATGGAGAGGCTGCTGTGATGCTTCTTCCAAAGTTCTCAGGGTTTTCAGTAAATACGACAAAGCTTGACAAGAGTGAAATAAGTAGAAAAAGAAGGATGAATCCAATTGAAGTTTCTGTAGCGATGAGAGAAAAAGTTGTCGAAATGAAAATTTAGAGGAACAAACATAAAAGTGGGAAAACTTGATTGTCTTATCACACTGTTGTATTTTCTCTGTTTATTCATAATAGAAAATTAAACTTGGATTATAGACATTTTTATTACACGAAAAAATCGATTATTATATTTTTTTTTGCGTAACATTTTCGAAATATTCACAAACAGATTAACTAGTTACTAATTCACGAGAGTTCTAAGATCTCAGATGTCTCATTTTCCATCAAATCCAATTTAAGCCACGACCAAATCTCCCGTCAGTCTTTTCGTATTCCTTTTTTTTCACGGGACGTTGCACACGTTAATCGCGAAAGACACGCTCCCTATGTTCTCATCATTAGCCATGGGCTTGTCTCTCTTGCTCTTGGCTCGAGGATTCGATACAAAAACGTACATTAGCAGCTATTAGTCGCGCGGATGGCTTCCGGCGTCATTGAACGAGCCGTCGTCGACGAACGTCGACATCCACACATTTCGAGGGATTACCTAGGAAAAGAGGAAAGAGCTTTTCTTCTTTGGATTTGTAGGAAAAATCTCATTTTCTTTCGCATAACGAGAAGATTATAGTTTTAATGAAGAAAAAGGCGATAGTCGTAAGAGAAAAGTTGTCAAGTTTTTTTTTACTTTCCTTATTAATATTTAGAAATGTAGAGAAAATTTGACGTCTGGTATATGGACGACCATTAGGCCAGCCTCCGAGCTTTTAGCAACCCTTTTTAGGGTGCGAACGCAGAACCACCCCTTTTCATCGTCAACCCTCCAATTCACATTTTCTCTTATGCCCGAGACGCGGGTCCGTGAAACAGTTTAAAAAAAAATTGCAACTCTAGTGTGCCCGCACTTCGACTCTAGCCTGAGTAGCTCCTGTTATTAAATATCCACCCGATTCCATTCATCAGTCAGTGAATTTGTACTTCCCTTTCTTTCCCTTAATACTTTTGCATACCCTGATTTAGTTCTTTTTATATCGAACTTCTATTAATATTTTCCAAATCCAACAAAAAAAGATTCGTTTTATATACAATTGCGATAAAAAAACGAATAACATTATTTCAGAACATTGAATTAATTTCAAATTGCAGAACGATTATTGTTTCAAACAACACAATATAATAACAATTCGTCCAAAAAATATCACGCGAAGCTTGTGAATTATGAGTTGAGGATTTCTACCCAAGCAAATACATTATTCATTCGAAAAAAATTCACATGTAAAATGTAACATTGACGAAAACTCTTATCGCAGCTTCGAAATCGATACAGTTGGCGCTTTTATGTTGTAACCGGACCACCTCCCATGTATCTCTTTTTTCTCTCTCTTTCTCTCTCTCTTCCTCTGTTTCATCCCTTTGAGCATCAGCCTCCCTGTTCCGCTTTCCCGCAACTGTTATGTGCGTTCAGGTTGCGTATGGCAATAACGCAAGTATCTTTGTCGAAGGGGATGGGACAGAGAAAGATGGATAGAAATGGGCAAACTCTCCTGTGGCTGTATACAAGAGGGGGAGGTGAAAGTGCGCGTGGCATCACCTCATATATAGCTTTATACTTTAGTCCAGAGCTCTCTCTCTCTCTCTCTCTCTCTCTCTCTCTCTCTCTTTCTCTCTCTCTCTCTCTCTCTCTTTCTCTCTAACCCCGCGACTACCAAAATTTTAGGGCGCCCACGGCCAGATGTGCACCGTCGATTCCCAGGGGTTTTCAAACCCATTCTATTGCCCCAACCAAAATTCGACATTGTAACCCTCCTCTCTCGAATATGTATATAGAATGTGTATCCAGTATAAACATAGTTCTCGTCGACTCTTCATACTACCGCGCGCGTTTTCATCATAAATTCATGAATTCACCGGGAACAAATTTATGCACATTAATCGCATCTCGTTTGCATTCTACAAACTCTACGTCGTTTTCCTTAATTTAATATCAATTATTAAATTATTAAAAGACCGATGCAATTATAGATTTGTTGAATAGTATCAGACCCTTTGCATTAATCCTTAAAGTTCGGGCTGAGAGTCACTGACCTTCTAAGTTCGTGGGGATGCGAATGACGTATGAAGTAACTAGGGAGGCTGTGTTTGAAAGGCACGCGTGCCCTAAAAGATATGCGAGTTTTTCGAAAGAGAAAAGGCGGTCGGTCGATCCTCGACTTTTATTCGATAAAGTTTTTTTCGTCCCCTCTGCATTTCGTTGGGATTTAATTGAAGATTTTTTTTTGAAATAAGACATCTGTGAGATCGTGCTTAACATTTTTTAAAAGGCTCAGAAATTGTCCCTTCTTACAAGCTCATAATCAATGAGCGTTCGTTCAACTGTTTCCGAAGATTTAATTGATACAGGCTTTTAATCATAAAATTGAGAATCTCTGCTAAGGGATGTTCATCCCAGCGAGCTCAGTTGGTACATTTCAGAGCCCATGCAGGAGAAATATACGAAAAGTATCACGCGGTTGTGGCAAATATGAGAGACCTCACGCAAAGCACACACGATTGGGGAGCGTGGATTTAATTGTTGTCGATGGTTGAGCACAGCTCTTCTATGCGTTCTGCGCGGGTGTTCTGGCTTATAGGGGATGTACTCGCGTGGCTTGTATATCATGTACCACCCCCTGAGGCTGTATTTTACAGGGCTTGTAAATCCACAAAACCCTTTTAACCCTTCGGGATGTCCAGGATGAGGCGAATTAATTAGCTTTATTTGAGCACCACTGATGTAGTTTGTTTATGGGAAAAAAATGAGTTGGTATGTTTCAACATTCCGAAAAGTTCCTTAGTCACGACTTTCGAATGAATTGATACACGAAAATTAAGAGAATTGTGCTAATTTTCACTTGTATCTTCATCGTTTCTGATCAAATCCAAAATACAACCCCTTTTGAGGAGAAAATTATACAAAATAAATATTCCGGTAATCCTGGAACGTAAAAAATTCTCTAAGTTCTGCAGCAAAGCTTTTGAGTAGTCGCGAAAAGAATTTGTGAAAACGCATGCTTATAGTTGCACAATATTTTTTTATCCTCGTGTTTTTTTTCAATTCTAATTCCCCTCGTATTTTTTAAATCGTCACCCCACACACGTTGAAGTAGATTCGTATGTTTTGTTACGCCAGCTTATATTCCGTTGTGTCCCAGAGCTTAGAAAACGGCGTTTCGGGGCTAGGTCAGGGTTTTCCGGAGACGGGTTTGTGCCAGGGGACTGGGAAGCACGATTTTAACCCACAAGTTTTCGCTTCGATGAGTTTATACAGAGCACGTACGGGCTACCCAACCACGGAAAAAAATGAAAAAAATTTAACGATCATCTAAGAAGTTGGACCAACTTTCCAACAACAAAAAAATCAACAAATTTCGAATTGTAATGGGCATGAGAATTGTATTCGAGTAACTCGATCGTGTACGTGCGATAAATTTGTTTGTCCAAGTGAATTACTAATCAAACATGATACTTTTGTATTATTTGTTTCATTTTATATTTTTTTTTCTAAGAAAAATATTATTTGTTAATTCCATAAAAATAAAAAATCATTATAAGTAAAAAATCGTACAAAATCACATAAAATTTCGTATCTATATGTCCCTATTTACGAATTTTCCTTCTTGCTACTCCAATTTGACAATAAATATGAATTCACGACTGATGCGGTGAAAAATCCACATTAGCGACTCTTTGAATTAGACTTTTTTAAGTTATCTCGAATGTACACATATACTCCGTACATAATGCCCCTTGGGGAAATCTCTTTGCCCGGAAAATCATCGTTTTCATAAAGGGCAGCGTCGCAAGGGTTCTTATTTCGAGAGAGCTTAGTATATATCTGTAGATATGGTGGAATAACGCTACAGTTTCCGCCACCCCATAAACTTGATAAATCCCAGGGGTATCAGAGCTACATAGGTATCTGGCACCGGAACTCCGTGAATTCCCTCTGTCCCAGTGCTCCCGCTATCCCTTCTTCCCTTCCTCTTCCTCATCATTCTAGCTCTTTTGCTCTCCTTCGTATATACACGGGACATTTTGTGCCAAATCAGAGTAACTTTAACCAAGTTTCATAGAGCTGCGACACATAGTGAAGGAAAAGAAAATCTTTATACAAAGTGAAACGAAAACGAGCAATCCAAACATTCGTGTAATAATTTGGATATTTTTTAAATGCGCGAGAGAATTTTACTTGAATGAATTTTGGATTTAAAGCATATTTGACACTATGATTTTTTAAATTTTAAGGGGCCAGTCCACTTTGGAGCCACGAAAAAAGGCTATTTTCGCGATTTTTTTTTGAGGATTTTATAAAAGATATGAATATAAAAGTTGTTGGGCTTGATAAATAAAGTCTTGAAATACATTAAAAAAAAATTAATTCATTTTTATTCATTTTTAAGTACAAAAACTATAGTTTAACGTAACGCCTCAAAAATAGGTGGGCTAGGTAGCTCCATCACAACTCGGCAACGGCTTGTCTGAAACAAAAAAATCAAAGTCCATTAGATTCAATATGACACCAGCTACAAAATGACCCTCGGATATAAAGTTTTATCAAAAAATAAAAAAATGGCAGATGAAAAACGAAAAAAGTAAAAAAAACGCGTTTTTTCGCAGTTTTTCACAAAAAAAAAGAGTAAAAATCAAAATTTTAAAACCATCGAGGGTCATCTTGTTGCGAATCATGTTTACAATATGTGGTTCAAATTTCAAGAGAATCGGTTTATTAGTTTTAGAGATACGATGGAGCTAGATTTTGAAAACGTTGTTTCGAGAAAAACTCGTTTGAGCGCGCTATACGCTCAGGTAGACGAAATGAGGTCCTGACGTTCAGGTAAAAAAAAAAAATACTTAGAGAGCTCGGATTTTCATAAAATTTTGACACAATATTTCTGAATATATGTACTTTCGAAAACAGTAAAAAAATCGATTTTTTGAAATTTTCAAAGTGGACTGGCCCTTTAATACAGAAGAGTGGGAGCCGTATGAGAAATGAAATTGAATAATCGTTTGGATGAAATGAAAGGTAAATAAGAAGTAATTCTGACACATTTTACATCGAAGGTCGTATATATTGATGTATCTGCCTATGTACGAATATAAGTACGATTCTGTATGTGTATGTGTTTAACTCTGTTCATCCTCTTTCGTTTGCTCACCCTCTGGAGATCACTCTCAACGTGTGTCGTTTTCATGCAAGGGGGAGCAAGAAAACGACCGGTCCCTCAGCTCGATTCTCGTTTCCCACTGAGGATGAACTCTTCGCAGATGTTACGAGACTCCTCCTTGCCAGAAGATCCTTCTGCGTCTTCTCCTCGGCAGGAAAGACCAGTGACTTTGTCGTCGCTTAGCAATCGCAAAGGGGTGGAAATTCGCGAGGGTTGAAGAAAAAGTTCGAACTCGAAGCTCTTCCAATTAGAATAATAACGATTACCGTGACGATCGGAGCATGGGAGAAAAAAAGTTTTCGAGAGAAATCTGCACTCGGCCTTCATTTTCACTTCTGAATACTTCGCATCTTCTCGAAGCAATAAAGTTTTAACACTATTTACGTTAACGCCTTATTTACGAAGGTTTCGTGACAAATTTTCGTACTATTCGTTGGAGAAAAGTGTATTTCAATACGTCATCAGAGAGTTAAGAAAAATATATCGCTACAAAGGTTTTCGTAAACATTCCAAGAACCACGATATTGTACTTTTTTCTCTCGTTGTTGCTCTTTTTTTCAAATTTATTCCCCCAGCATTTAATCGCTCGGGAATCTTTCAACGAGTCTCTGTAATTCCAGAAATGGATGACTAAACGGAAAGGCACACACAGGACAACGAGCTTTTAGTGATATAGATATACATTCGAGTTCGTAAATTCTTCTGCTTTCTTCATTTTTCTTCTTTCTCCCTCGTCATCTTCGTTCTTTTTTATGTGGCGCTTGTAACGCATAATGATTCTCTGCACCGTGTTCACACATGCACACGCATACACGTACACGCTTAAGTACAGACCGAAGCGATAAAACAAGAATTGAAAAAGGAAGATGATAAGGAGAGAAAATTGGAGTTTCGCATCGTCACAAACGTAACAACGGCACTGGGTCTTTAACCCTCTGGATATTCGAACCTTCGTCGAGGTCTTGCTGTTAGTCTTTTTTTTTCCTTCTCCCTGTCTTTTGGTTAGAAAGTTCTCAACTACTTTAAAATTTCCAACATTCACATGAATACATATTTACTATTAATCTAACGTTTCTTCAAACGGGCACTAAGAAAATTAGCAATAATTTCTAAGGACTTACGTAAATTGGAAAGAATTCGTTAAAATAATGAAAATAAATGGTAAATTTTATAATTTTGTCAGAAACTAATGCCAGGCATTTTATTTTCTTTATCCATGAGCTTCCCAAGCTAAATATAGAAACAACTTGAAATCGATCGAAGTCGATTTGATTTTTTTCCTTCGATTGCCCAGGTTGAGCACCGCTCAATTTTTTCTTATCGTTCTCTTTATTCCTCCCTCTTCTCTTTTACACTCTCACACATTTAAACGGGGTGTTCGGTAGCTTACGGACATTTGTGGACCTTTAAATCTCTTTCAGGTTAAAAATATAACCCCTCGTCGTCGAGAAGCACATCAAGTTTTGCTCACATATGCCCATTACTTATGCATGTATAAAAGTACAAAAGTATACGGATATTTTTGCATCTCTTTTCTCCGTAGCTGTCGGTTACGATTGTGTATACTCGAAACAACGCTCGATTTACCTGCGTACTTTGTCACAACGACGAAAACATAAAATGAGATAAGTATACGCGAAGAGAGCAAAAGAGAAAATGTGACAAGCAGGAGAAAAAAGAAATAAATGTTATACATTGAGGGTCGCACTCGCGCTGGCAAGGAGTGAAGTAAAAGGGTCGAAAGGTGTATATATTTTTAAGTCGTTGTATTTTCCGTAATGAACCGGGACTTCCTGATGAATACCACACATATGCACACTGCCGAATAATCTTTAATATCCTGGCGAGACATACATATATCCTTAAAATCTTGCCACAAATTTATTATACAACAACAATTCTCTGACCCCTGTAATTTAAAAGTAATTGATGCGGGCCATATAAATAACTCTCGAGTGTGGAACAATGCTATAAATATTACACTTTATGTACATGATCCGTTTAACTAGAGTTTGAAGATGATTAAAATTGTTTCAATTAGAAAAAAATGCTGTAGACTTTTATAATTCATTTGACGATTCATTTATCGCATTTTTCATTCAAATTATCATTTGTTGCGATTTGTTCTTTATTGCAAAATTGTAACCATAAATCCGTTTGTCGAAGACACTGTTCATTGATGACTATTTTCAAATTTTTCGACGTAGTAACCGAAGTACTTTTGGCTGATCTAAATGATGCTATTGGATCACAGATTGTAAATTTTCTTTTGAATAATTGCATAAACTTTTGTTTACTGAGCGAGATTCATAAGTTAGGGAAATTGTGCTTATGTTTATGGATGAATTGTGCGAAAATGAGACGTACTTTTATGTATACATTTAATACTCATTATTACGGATCCTGTGCGGGAATTTTAGTGACTATAAACCCGTGCAAACCACCCCTGGCTGAACGCGTTATACGTCCGGACGCTTCGGAATTTGCGTTAACGTAATTTCCGCGCCACTATTCTCGCAAAGAGTATACGGGCGATATACTATGAAGTCCTCGAGACGTGCTGCAAGATCCGAGACTGCAATTGCCATTATATTGCGAGGAAATATCATATACGTGAGCTCTATTATCCGACCTTCTCACTCTACCTTGCAATTTACGCTCCCCATGTACAGTTTTCGCAAATTTTTATTTTCTACTTTACAACTCGAGAAAAAGTAATTGAAAAGAGAAATCTTCGGAATAGATTATCAAGATTTATTGAATGTGAATTAAATTTGTATAAATTTTTTAATATGATTTGAGAAACTTATTCGTTTCAGTGAATTTTGACATGATCATTTGTTCTATTTCTCTTTTTTCGAACCTTTTACAAAATTCTTATTCTCCTTAAAAACGTTGAAGCTTTAAAAATGCCATGTTTTTTTTTTTTGGGCGGGGTTAATATGTAGAATAACCAAATTGTAGAATGGTTAATATTTCGAAATTTTAGTATTCATAACATTCGATTAACGAAAAATAAGAAATTCGAAGTTTATATTTTTGATAGTATATTAAGTTGAATGCGTATTTGATGTAATATTTTTTTTGATCGGGCATTTATTCGAAAATATATATTCAGACTGTCTATACTTCAAATGCAGATAATATAGATTGTCCTAATGTAAGAAGTTTATATTTTCTAAATTCGAAATGGAGAGCAATTCGGGTGGGAGTAAGATTTTCGAATGATTAAAACTTCGAACGGCTAAAACTGCGAATTTTTAAATTGAAGAATAGTAGTATGTAGACAGATTAATTCTACTATAGTCTTTCTGCTGGAAATAAAAAAATGAGAAATTAAAAAATTCGAAGTACATTTACGTCAAAAACAAAATATAACAATAGCCCAAATGACGAAGGCTGGAATAGCGATTTTACAAAAGTTCGACTATTACGCATTCGAGTCGTCAAATACTGAAATCGGCAATATTATGAATATTCACAATTTTAAATATATTTTAACGAAAGACAAAATATTAATGTGATCAAAATAGCGAAACACCAGAAAGTCGAACGGTCGAAATAGCGAGAGCCTCTGGGCTGTGAAGTATTGCTTGTCATTCTTCGTGCTTCACAACGTTCGCTATTCTATACTTCTAATTTTTAGTCATTCGAAAAATTCACTTTCCAATTATTCATACTCTATATTTTGGTCTCCCAATAAAAGAATTGCTCTCTCCATTTCGAATTTAGAAAATATAAACTTCTTACATTAGGACAATCTATATTATCTGCATTTGAAGTATAGACGCTCTGAATATATATTTTTGAATAAATGCGCGATCAAAGAATAAATATTACAACAAATACGCATTCAACTTAATATACTAGCGAAAATATAAACTTCGAATTTCTTATTTTTCGTTAATCGAATGTTATGAATACTAAAATTTCAAAATATTAACCGTTCTACAATTTGGTTACTCTAGATATTAACCCCTACCCAGCAATTCTTTTATTGAGAGACCAAAATATATAGTATGAATAATTCGAAAGTGAATTTTTTGAATGACTAAAAATTAGAAGTACAGAATAGCGATCGTTGTGAAGCACGAAGAATGACAAGCAATACTTTACAGCCCAGAGGTTCTCGCTATTTCGACCGTTCGACTTTCTGGTGTTTCGCTATTTTGACCACATTAATATTGTCTTTCGTTAAAATATATTTGAAATTGCGAATATTCATAATATTGCCGATTTCAGTATTTGACCACTCGAATGCGAAATAGTCGAACTTTTGTAAAATCGCTATTCCAGCCTTCATCATTTGGGCTACTGTTATATTTTGTTTTTGACGTAAATGTACTTCTAATTCTTTAATTTCTCATTTTTTTAATTCCAGCATAAAGGCTATAGTAGAATTGATCTGTCTACATACTACGATTCTTTAATTTAAAAATTCGCAATTTTAGCCGTTCGAAGTTTTAATCATTCGAAAATCTTACTCCCACCCTTTTTTTCATACGATGAAACTAAAGTTTTCCTCAGCATTGCACATATTTGCTACCATTTTTCATTTCGTTTCGTTGTTTCAGTTCACCTGTTTGAATGGAGAATTCATGAGTAAAGGGAAATGAATAAAGAGTCTGTGCACAAAATAAGAGGTTAGAATATGATTGAGCTCGAATAGGTAGAACAAGTAAGGACAACAGAGATTATTTTTCTGCAGGCATATATTGCATGTATGTGCATACAGAAATAAAAAAATAGCCTGTGAGCAAAAGGCTCAAAGGGAAGAGTAAAAAAAGAAACAAGCAATATCAAGAAAAGAACCTCAGCTTCTTTTTTTCCTGTGCGATTTTTGGGTTTTTTAAATCGTTACCGGAACGATCAAAAGACAGGACGTAACAATAAAAAGGCTTTCAATTTTTCAAAACTCTGGATACCGTGTTTATTAACTAAGTGTTATTCTTAATATCATAAAATTCATTACTTAGACACAGTCGAAAAAATTGAGTCAAATTTCAGTAGAATTTTGAACCGGTCAAAAAATGAAATTTTCATAATCAAATATATGAACAAAATTACGTATGAAACTCTGGCAGGATCGTATATTCCCACACACTGAGTTATACTGTATAATAAAACGTAAAATGAGACAAAAAATGTATACACAGTGGTCCAATAAAACCAGTAATTACGGCACCACATTTCAAATGGTTTTTTTTTGGTTATATAATTAAACCAAGAGCAGCTATTTTTAACGATTTTCCAATATATAAATAGTAGTTCCAAAGTCTAGTACTAGGAATTTTTGCAGCACAGGTTAATGACTTCGTCGAAACAGCGAATGCCATAAACGGGGTTCTAGAGTGCAAGCACTCATTTTACCGGAATACATTGCATGTTACGTATCGTTGCTTTGCATCAACTGTAGGTACACGTTCTAACACATGTAAAGTTGTATATATGTAGAGAACTAGACCTCATGTTGACATACGAAAGGATGTGCACACAGGTCGACTATTCATAGAGAAAGCTTGAGTATTCACTGACATCGACGATGTTGACGAGAGGACCACTGTGACGAGAGATTCCGCAGAGTTCACATTGAACAGGCGCGTTTTCGCATCCGAATAAATCAGAGTAACGTGCCAACAGCCGGAAAGAGGAGGGTTGAATTGATAATAAGAAAAGAAAAAAAAAATTAGATAAAAAAAGGAGTGTGCGTTGATTTCGGAAAGCCCTGACGTTCTAAAATCCCACGGGGGTTATGTAGTCGCGCTTGTAGAAACATCACGACATTTTCCACCACCTCTTGCGCGTTCTTTATTCCAACCGCAAATCTCCGCCCCGTAGCGGTCTCGATGAAGGGGCAAAAAAAAGTCGCATGTATGAAAGTAAAAATAAAAGAAATAAAAATAAAGTAAACCAACGGTTTGGTTTTCTCCCTCGCGAACGCCGAGTCTCAGCGAGTGTTTTCCATCGTCAGTTCGTTATGGATGTTGACATGGTGAAGATTGTGCATTCTAATTGACTGCTGACTTACGTTCTTATGAGAAAATGTCACTCTATCAAAATCTAGACGTTTTGACGTGGAGTGCCGTGTTATTGATTAAATGAAGAGGATAATGCGAATCTGAGAAAGGTCCAATTAGATGAGAATACGTTGAAGTGAGTACACGACAATAATATGCTATACGTCGAAGGTCTCTGATTGCACACGAATTTATGTTCGGGATTATAAAACACGTGACTTCTTGAGAAACACGAAACCTTGTATAATTCGAATTATACTGCACACATAGAACTGCGGATACAACTTAGGAGCTTATCCCATATCTTTGTACCACATCCAGTCATTTGCATTCGTATACATGTACACAATATTCGTTTACGTGTTACAAGTGCCTGAACTCAAGATGTGGATATGTTAGATGAGTTTATTCTTTTTTTTTTATAACTTCACGTTCAAGTACGTTATGTTTCCTGTACCACGGTAAATTATCGCATGCATTTAATGCTGTAACAACTCCTCCGTTGTATTTCTTCCTCTAACGTATTGCAAGGGATTTTATACAGCATCCATTCAGCTGAGGGTATCTGAAGCTGATAAACATGAAACGATTGCACGATTATACGTCGATTTGTATCAAAGCTGGCAAGAATTCGTTCGGTATTTGTAAAAATGTTTAAATTCATAATTATAAAATTTTATTGCTTTTCGATATTTCATTAGTATTCACATACGTATGTACGCAAAATAAATTGAAGATATGTGGGCTCAAAAAGCAGATTTGGTCTACCGAGCTCATTCGTCGTTACAAAACGTCGCATATTTTCATGGCAACGCGTCGCAAACTTGACGCACGCAAGAACGCGCATGACGACGTTGACGGCGACGACAATTCCATGGACCACTCGTTGGTTCCATATATACATGCACACCTGGAAAATCATGCAACCTACCCGCGGATGAAAGGGTAGACACACAGAGAAAAATATATTCAAGAGCAGAGCTCTTTGAACCCTCCGTCTTGTACAAGAGGGTTTCTCCTTTCTTCTTCATATTTTTATACATACATATATACAGATTTTTTTACAGTAGAACAGTACTCTCGTACTCTTTGCATCACGACTTTCCAATACTCATAAAATCCACCTGATCGCTTTTTCTCTTTTCTCATTTCTATCTTAGTTTTAAACGAACTAACTAAACTAAAACTAAAACAAAAAAAACGTATGTGTATTCGCACATTTGATCTTCTTCAATTCTGTTAATTCATTGGTCATTATTCGGTGTTGATAATCTGTACAATAATTATGAACATTCGATGCTCAAAACAGTGAATCAACTTATTTTCTTATAACATATATGTGGTCGATTAACATCACGTTATTTCATTGAGTAGGTACTAAAATTTATTGAGCACCATTGATGGAAGTGAATATTGAATAACAGTGCAGAAATGTTTGTTGAAAAAGTCCAAATGATTTTTCCTTGGATACTGGATATTAAAAATAAAACAGAACACAACAGAAAGTGCAGAATGCAAACATCTATGTTTTATGTACCTTTCATCCCTCGTAGCTCGTGGTGGTGTTTCATTGCAGGAGGACACCTGGTTTACATGGTTTTCTCTTTCAGAGCTTACTTTTCACCCTCTGACGCGCTCTTAGCCTTTCTGGCTTGAATCTCTCTCGTCGTCGTCAACGCGCCGAGTTATATGACGTTTTCTCTTCCTCGTTTTTTTTTGTTTTACATACCGCGTTCTCGAGGGGGTGGTTTTTCTCTTCTGCTCCGTTGGAACCAACTTTCCTCCCTCTTTTTACCACCAGCTGTATATTTCTCTCTGTGATGCTGTAGGTGAGGAGAAAAAGGAGACGAAAAGAGTAGTAAAGCATTCACATCGACTTCACGATGTACCTGCAGTAGTCAGTCAGTCAGTCGTTTGTGCAAACTCATCGTGGCCCTGCTCAAATCGACCAATTCGCTGGGAATATCTTCCGCATTTTTTTTATCTCCGGATTTCATTATGTTTTGCGTCAGATTTACCGGTCTCAGGGACAATGGTAGACTCGTTGCTGTTGTCGTTGAAAATGAGGGTCAATACCCCGATGTATCGGGGAACGAAAAGAACGAAGGTAAGTTGTTGTTTAGTATGATCGATTCGTAGTTATTGAACCTTCAGTCGTACGAGAATCCATAAATCTGCCTCATTTTTGTTAATCATCTTTTCGTCATTGCGCCATTTTTCTTTAGAATTTTACGATCATTTTTTATTCTTTTATTACCTAATACACATTACTTTTCATTTGACTTTAATCACGATGTAATTCCGTCTGTTTGCTGCAATATGAGTTGAATGAACAAGGACAGAAATGTCGGCGGTGTTTGTTATCCACCCCTTGAGAAACAACAAGGGCGAAAGTGTAGGAAGAAAGACATGGCCATTTTCTATCAGATACATTAGTAAAATAGTGTGACACTGAACATATGTCCATGAGAACAATTGAGGGGGATAATATTTAATGGGAAAATTAGTCGGTTAAAGATATGGCATGAATAATCAGGTGAGCAATTTTAGTAAGGTTTTGTGATAACCATTGTATAAATTGGTATCTTTTTACTATTTCCTTCCCTTGGTAGTTCGTTGAGTTTGAATTACAAGAAAAAGAAAGGGGAAAAAAGAAGGAGAAATAAGGATGAGAAGAAAGATCAATTTTGTCTCGTCGGGTCTGTTCGTCTCGTTGTCATCGTTTTCCTTTTCATTCGTTTTGTAACCATTTCTTTTCCGCTTTTATCGTTCTCATATCCACAAGTAAAAGTCTGTTTAGTTGTGAAACTCGCCGTTCCTGGTCTTTCTATATCAAGGAGAAAAGTAACTTGGAGTAAAAAGTCTCCACGGACAATTTTTCTCCGTTCGTTCAATTTCCAGTACGAGCCGAACAAAAAAGACCACCATATCAGACTCGCGAGTTTGTATAAGTCCTTCGAACTTTCAACTCTGTGCGATGAAGAGCTTCGGAGAATAATAAGAGTTCATGCACTTGTAGTTCTTCCACCGTACTCAATCTTCTATACAGCACGAAATAAACAGTGGATTTCTTCGTAAAGCGAGAAAGGGACGCGAAAAAAAATCCTAAAAAGTAGCTCGATCGTCTTTATACCCTCTCGATATTTCAAGCTCCACCGAATCTTTTTCTTCCAGACGTCTGGAATCCAGTCGATGCATCTGTTACAAGAGACAAGCGACCTTCCCCTCAACTATCGAATATTTCGCTTCATTTTTTACCTCTCGTTTTTTTATTCCCCTATCGAATATATCAATAAAATCATTTCAATCGCAAATCCATGTACGATCACTGAAAAAAAATGTGAAAAGACAATGAAAATAAAATACAGAAAGCTTTGGGATTCCGTCGAGCCCGAGAACGAAAAAATTGATATCAACTCTCGTGAAACGTGGGTGAAAATAAACACCATCAAGAGACGCGACAGTGGCTAGACGAATGTATTCAAAGAATTAGAAAAAAACCAATGGACGATATCAATAATCGATGCAAGTATTTTCGGAGAAATTTTGTGTTACTTTTTATTCAGCAACGTTTTTTAAATTGTTTTATTGATTTTCGAAGCACTGAGACATTAAAACAATTGGAAAAGCAATTAAAAAGCAATTCCACATTAATTTACTAGTCTTCGGGGAGATTCCGAAAATACGTCGTAATTGAGAAGTCCCCGTCACTTTAATGAATCGTGCAAAATGTCCTGAGAAAACTTGCAGTTCTATAGTAACTGCCACGAGGGTGGTAATTATCCAAACTACCCCCAACCCCTCGTTCCGTTATCTCAATTTTATTTTATTCGGTCAGTCTGTTCAAACTAAGTCGTACTAGCTATAATAACGAAGTACGAATGAGCACAGAATAGAGGGTCGCAGGGACTATTGAAGAAGGCCAATTTGCTATCGTCTCTGGCTAGAGTTTTCCCATTTGTTTCATAGTCGAGGAACGACAGCTGTTCCCGACGTTAAATCAACGCTCCCATGTCCTCGATTCGAATTTTTTATATGTGCATAACAAAATAAGAAAGAAAATATACTTAGGGGCGAAATTATGTGCTGGAAAGTTGGCCAACTCTTTTTGGAATAAAAATCAAATAAAAAACGATTAAAAGAAATTTGTTTTTTCTCATTTTTATGCTAAAAAGAATATTGCTACTGTCAGAATTTTCAGGGAGATCGATACTCAGAATGTACTTCAATCTTTTCATCTCGATGGCAAAAATCGCATGATTTTCCTGTCCTCTCAATCCACGCGCAGTTGGCTCTTTCTCATTCCTTTTTTTTACCCTCAGCCCCTCACAGATATCTCGTGACAGAAGCATCCGGCTCTACATTCACCGCAATCTCATATATGCGAGAAACTTCTTTTCTCCCTGTCTCATTTTTTTCGTCCTATGGTGCAGAAGAGATCAATTTTTTTCACTTAGTCCAAACCCCGGGAGAGGAAATCTTACTGATACACTCCCCTTGGATCTGTTCTGCTTGATTGAGAGGTCCTGATGTCGCTCTCCAGCAGGAGCCACAAAAAGCTGTCACTTTTATTCATCCTCTTCATCTTTTACTTTTTCATCTGTTCTATAAGTCTTACTGTTTCATTCATGTATTCCGTATTTTTCCAATGCAAACACGATGATGAAGAAAAGCACTCACCGAATGTTTCTCGAGAACTTTTGTATTTAGAGATGAAAGAAATGACGGACAGACGCATGTAAAATTGATTGATATTTTCTTTCTCGAGCGTTCATTAATCAGAAATAAAAAATGAATCCAACTTATAAAATTTTGTCAATTATTTTTTAGAATACGTCGACAAACCCACACAGCAGGTTCTCGAGCCCAGAAAGTTCCTAAAGAATGCGTCTACAACAAATAGATTCTCTTCCTTCTCAATTAGACATAAATTACAATTTAGCAGAATTGGTTTTATCGAATTGTCCTGGGAACGACAGCTATACGTTGTATACTCACCAGCGACCCTTATTGATTCAATCAATCTCGCATTTAACCCGACACGAGTGAAGAGCCTCGAATCAAAGATAAAGGTTGTTGGGTAAATAGGGATCCAGGTTTTGCACACCTGGTTTAATCCCTTTCTCGATTTATGCAGTACGTGAAATTCGCGCAGTAGCTTGATAGATATATACGATTTCGACGTCACGCAAGTTGCTCTGTGTATCAACGAAGCGTGAAACCGTCGTAGCGATGTGTGTCGTATGCATACCCGTGCGGAACCAGCTCGCGAAACGCCTCAGGGTTGGAAACAAGAGCAATGTAAACCGCCCTATTACAACGAATTCCATTCATCTGTGTCGACATGACGCTACTTCAATTTATCCGTCGTGAGTTTAAAACGGGAACGCTTGTCCAACACGAGTTTCCGACATTTACGAATAATTCGAAGCTTTTGTATCTTTGTTCTCGCTCTTTACTTTACTTTATAACGAAACAACCTACAATTCCATAATATTTAAGTCTAAATGTTTAAGGGGTCTACCCTAATTAGACGGGCAAAAAAAATACTATTTTCACGAATTTTTTTGACCGGTATAAATTATAAATATGGATATAAAAAGTGTTAGGCCTAAAAAATATACTCTTAAAATACACAAAAAATTTTTTTTCATATTTATTTCACTCAGTTTTTGTACACAAAAATGGGGGAGAAGACAGGTCCAAAAAAAAAGATGGGTGTGCGCCGTTGATGAAATCTCTGGAATGGATGATTTGGGGGAAAAAAATGGTTTTAGATTCATTAGGTAAATGGCTATAGCGCATATCATACGATTTTTGATTTTTTTCAAAAATGACAAAACGGCGGCCATTTTTTCAAAAACTACGAAAAATCACGTTTTTTTCATCGTTTTTGAAAAAAAAAAAATAGTTACACTCGAAATTTCAAAATTCGTATGATATGCGCTATAGCTATAGTCATAAAGAAGAACATGTGGTAAAATTTTGGTGAGGGTCAGTTGAATAGTTTAGGAGATTTTATCAACAAGCCGTCCAAAAACGTCATTTTGAGAAAAACGCGTTTAAAGTTTTCTTTAACGAAAAATCGTGAAAAAATCTTACTTACGTCTAATCAGAGATGCCTGCACCATACATTATGCCTTCAGTTTCTTCATAGTGCCCATTCTCATCCAAAATAGCCTGCCTTCGTTTCGTTCTGGCTTCCTTAGAGGCATCGCTGCTGCGGCGGTTCGCAACTTGTATACGTGTTCTGTCACGGTCAGCGACGAACTGCACGGCGGTCGGGCCGATTTTGACGCCCATTACTTCCAAGATTTTTAATACTGGCTGTAATCCCTCGTTAAAAATACAAGAAGCTGTTCGACGCGCTATTTCAACAATTTTTTTCCCGCTAAATATGTGTTTGGGAGCCATTGACCAGACGCAGTTGTTGAAAGATTCGTTATTATTCTGCGTGTTTCGGCCGAGGCATCTTTCAAGTAGTTCTTGTGTTGTCAAATCATCGTAGATCGGTTTTAAAACTTCTTGAACATCTTTAGCGAGAGCAGGAGGATGTTTGAACTTATGAACAGAATGATTTTTTACAGCTTTCTTGTATTTACACCAGGATTCAGAACAGTACGAATGCTGTGGATTGCTGTCAGTTGAAATCTTATGATAAAATCCTGCCCAGATCTCCTTGCGCATTTCTTCCACGGAATCGGAATGTCTTTGAATTGCTAAACCATCGTTTTTTGACAGTTCTTTCATTAATTTGATCGTTAAATCCTGAGTTTTTACAACCGAAACTTTTTTAACGACGGTTTTTTTCTTTTTCGCGACAACTGTTCGTGCTGCACTTTTTTCGGTGTTGACGGCTGAAAATTTCAAACACGACTAATGTAGAGAGAACGTTTTCTTGGATTCTAGTTACTTCTTGCTTCGAAAATTCTAATGTAGAGGTCTCCTTCGAAGAATAAGTACTGCTCCGAGCGGTGCATACCCTAATGCGCTCAGGTAACAAAGTGAGCGTCCCTCAAAAGTACACGTAGACTGCTAGGATCATCATAAAATTTTAGTATGATACTTTTAGTATCATACTAAATTTTAATTTTAGTATGTATACTTTCGAAAAATGCAATAAAAAAACAAATCGATTTTTTGAAAATTCTAATTAGGGTAGACCCCTTAAACGGAAATGAAAGATTTTCTTCACATGGTTTTTTAGATTTTCGAATAGGTTTTTTCTAAAAGCTACCACCGAACATTTGTCTATGTTAAGAGGAAATATGCTAACGATCCAGACTCGAATGCCTAGCGTAGCTGGACGAAAACGATGTTTTTCATTTTCGTTCCGAAGGCCTCCCGTTCTACTCGCATCCTAAAATTCGTTCTCTTTTATCACTGAATGCACAGTGTATAAACTCCGTATCGACAGATTCAACGGTTGACAGGTGTATTAATTAAAAAGAGGTCTGCGTGGACCGTTGCTATGCGTTTGAGTCTGTTCATCGACTTTTCATTGACATTCATTGATCAAACTCCAGTAAATGGAGTAACGATCTTTCTTTCCACTCGATAGGAAGACATTGACAAATGTTTTTTTCCAATTTCCAACGTGGAGTAGCAGGATTTTTCACTCTGTCGATTTTCTCCAGAATTTTCGCCATTTTTAATTTGCAATTCTTCCGAATTGCTGCACTTTGATTATCGATTGGTTGATTAGAATCCCGAGGAACCTTCCATGTTGACATCAATTGTGAAGTCCGTCTAAATGATGAAACGGAAATTGTTACATGCCGAAATTCCTTGTAGCTCTCAGCTCCTATTCTCGATGTATTAAATTTTCCAGTTGCTCGTAAATTAACGCTCCGATTGTATGACAGTGGTACGAAGTGAAGCTGCAGGATGATAGCAGGCAGAGATCGCAACAAGAGAACGAAAGAGGGAGCTTAACTGGTCTGGACGACGAGAGATAGGGTCCTGAAAAAATGTAATATCGTAGGGATAAAATTCCACGTAGTATGGTGTGAGAAAATAAAAAGAGGTGGAGAAGAATCGAAGCACACCCTTCTCGCTTTCGTGTTTTACTCTTCCTTTCTCGTTCTCTCTTTTGGAGCTTTTCATAGATCCGCTTAAATTCGTACGTGGCTACAGGGTGAAAGTCATGAGCCTTCTGAGAGAGCGCATCAGGCTGTTGATCTCCTTCGAAAATACGATGTGACAGTAAAGTGCAGCTACGTATATCCCATCTTCTACAGCTTCTTAGCCCGTAGGGATTTTCACCGTTATCGGTCACGGACGATCTGGGCAAATATTCAATCGCCATAAAGTATCAAATACTGGCAAACGAAGGATGAGCCGTCATGGGATGACGATGAAAAAAAGATGAGCGAACCACACTCTTATATATCGCTATATCCATAGAAAAAATATATTCAATGAAAATCCGTGAGTCATAGAGCTTATAACCCCTGGCAAGGTATTAACAGAATTTTTTTCAACCTCATTCCACTAATCATTGCGAACAATGATGATAGAGAGTGAGCAACGAAAATAATTCGAATTTTTTTTGTCATATATTCAAACTTCTTATTCCAATTATTCTCGAAATTTTATCTCCACCTTAAACGAAGCTTAAACCTAAAAGATTCCAACAACTGATCAATCACTGATGTAAAGAATAATGTCACTTTGATATCTCTATTGGCACACGGTTCGTGCCAAATTTTTTCTGCCCAAACATCCCGCATCTATAAATCAACAATGCAACGTTTCCTGGCTATCGAAAAGCCTTGAACACGTACCAAAAAAGATTTTTTGCTAATTCGTGTTCAGTACAGTGCAGAACTCCGATGATGGCAAATATTATCTCTGATACAAATATTCAATCAGGATGGACAAGAGCGATAACGAGCAATAGACTAACTGGGGGAGAGAGAAAAAGACAGGGAATCGAGAGTATGTAATACGTGTTTGAGACAGGCTGACAGTTAATGCATTTGCTCCATATATATACATGGCAAATGCACTTGAATAAACTGGTAGATGAATACCCATGACTCAGGCCTGTGGCCCGGCGTGCTCTTCGGGATGCTTGCCAGAAACCCCACCGCGACCTCCCTCGAGGGATTTCAGGAACGCTTTGTGTCGACCACTCGCACCCTCTTGGACACATACGTATAATATGTGCTCAAGTATACACATGTACACAGTTATCGAACATTTGTTTGTAAAAGGTTGTAACTCACTCGGGAAAGCACATAAATTCATGAGGCTGAAGCCTTTTCTCATATTAGGAAAAACTACGAACGTATGTGTTGGTCTATCTACGTATAGATTTAGAAACTACATTCACGCTAATTCAAATCGGCAGCCGTACGTGCATAAACTCCCTAAAGAAATTGGGGGAAAAAACCAAGTGAGCCAAGTACAGCCTACAAAAAGTAGGATAAGGGAAAAAGAGTGATAGTGGCGTACGTGTAAAGGCAATTTCAATGGACACTCGAGGGTTACGTTGTTCAGAGCATATATATATATAAATATATCTATGAAATGACGTTCGTGCCTCAGAGCACTATTCCCAGATTTCACCTATCTGCGGAAGCAATGATGGAGCCTGAATCCGAGCTTAGATGCAGGGATGATCCGATAGGGTGCAAATCATCCAGCCCACACTCCCACCATTCGTTGGAATCTTCCAACAAGACGTTTCATTGAATATTTTATTAATAAAACGACGTTCCAAACGCATATTTCACTGGTGGACGCCATCATTCATGAATTAGGGGCTCAAAGAGAGTGTATATGGAATAGTTTATTATGTGTAATCTACTTCTTTACTTCTAAATCTATCCGTGGGGATGCATTTCGAGTTGCACATGATTTTTGGACGCCCAAGATCGGACTCGGTCATAAATTCAATTTTATATCGTCTACATATTTCAGTTTACTTCACTTCGAAAAAGATTACGTTCTGGGCTCTAATAAAAGAGCGATGAACAATCTCTTTCGAACAATTTATAAACTTATTAGTACATTATTTCAAATTGAGAAAAACAGTGCAATTAAAATGGTTTCGAACTATTTAAGTTTTCCTTTTTGAAATTTCTATTACGAATCGTTAAAGTTATTGCACTGTAAAGGCCCTGAAATTTTCTCAAAGCAAATTGTTTATTTTGCCGTTGATGTAATAAAAGAATTCCGCGTAGAGGTAGAAACATAAAACGTTTTACGTGAGGTACAGATGATGACGTAGTCACCGATGTCTTGTGCGAATTAACACGTGTCCGAACAAAGACAGGTTGGGTGGAATTAGGAGAGTACGAGGTGGAGAATGGGCGATGGAGGAGGAAAGTATCGAGAGAAAGAGAATGGAGAGTCTCGAGGGCGATGGCCACAGTTCCGCTTGACAGTTAGCCGATAATAAGCTTTTCCTCGAAAACAAGCTCTTAGTCAACCCTCCATGCGCGCAGTCAAACGTCAGACGCGGCGGCTAGACTCTTGTGAAAAACGCACGAGTGTCAATCTATAAGTATATGTACTCTATAGTACAAAACACTATATATAGTAATACTTTGCAGTTTAGACACCCGAGGATTGCTTAGAAGAGACCTTTTAAGAAAAAAAAAAAAAGATATATATTCTAAGGTCTCCGAAAGGCCGAGACCTCCTACGAAGCTAGCCTCGTTCAATAATCCGCAACTCAAGTGGCAATAAGTTCTATCGATTACGACTAACCATGGGCCCATTCACATGCTACGAGAACTGTCAAAATTCATTCGAGTTCCTTCAAATCCTAATTTTTATTATATTTACATTGAATTTCTTATTTTTTTTTTTTTCAAATATAAACCGTTTACGTGTAATAATATTGGTAAATAGTTGCCATGCACTTACGATTCCATAAAGTACGCAGGATCAAAGGGACAATAAATCCGAGATTTTGGGTCGGTCAAGTGGGATTTATCTAAATAATTAAACAGTGGCGTATTTTCCTCCCGGAAATCCACAATCAATGGCAATGCAATTAGCCAACGAATGGAACAAATTCAGTGGTATTATGTTCAATGACCTCCATATCGTCATTAATTGCTTAGGGGTTCATTTATTTATGTGTGGGGTTGATTATATATTATTTAACCGTAGAATTTTCGATATTTCGGAAGCAGGAGTATAACGTGAGTTTTCAGGCTTGCATAATTAAATTGAAAGAAGATATTTTTTATCGGATTAATTTGATTGAAATCACAAATTAATTTTATTAACGTAATGTAAAAACATGATGAAGAAATGGTTGTTTAAGGGGCCAGTCCACTTTGGAGCCACGAAAGAAAGGCTATTTTCGCGATTTTTTTTTGAGGATTTTATAAAAGATATGAATATAAAAGTTGTTGGGCTTGATAAATAAAGTCTTAAAATACATAAAAAAAAAATTTAATTCATTTTTATTCATTTTTAAGTACAAAAACTATAGTTTAACGTAACGCCTCAAAAATAGGTGGGCTAGGTAGCTCCATCATAACTTGGCAACGGCTTGTCTGAAACAAAAAAATCAAAGTCCATTAGATTCAGTATGACACCAGCTACAAAATGACCCTCGGATATAAGGTTTTGTCAAAAAATAAAAAAATGGCAGATGAAAAATAAAAAAAGTTAAAAAAAAAACGCGGTTTTTCGCAGTTTTTCACAAAACAAAGAGTAAAAATGAAAATTTTAAAACCATCGAGGCTCATCTTGTTGCGAATCATGTTTACAATATGTGGTTCAAATTTCAAGAGAATCGGTTTATTAGTTTTAGAGATCCGATGGAGCTAGATTTTGAAAACGTTGTTTCGAGAAAAACGCGTTTGAGCGCGCTATACGCTCAGGTAGACGAAATAAGTTTCTGACGTTCAGGTAAAAAAAAAAAATACTTAGAGAGCTCGGATTTTCATAAAATTTTGACACAATATTTCTGAATGTATGTACTTTCGAAAACAGTAAAAAAAATCGATTTTTTGAAATTTTCAAAGTGGACTGGCCCCTTAAAATGTAAAATCATGTTTTTCCCACTGTAGATTCAAAAACTTTTTTTCGTCGTTCCTATCAGACCAAATGATCCTGCGTCCATTAGGCAAAGACTCCTCAAAGGTAAATGAATCGCTCTTTTGTACCTTGACATAGAAAGGTGAAATACTTTAGTGGTGCTTGATACCCAAAGATAAAGCGTTTCGACGATCTTCCATCAAAGTCTTTCTTCCTTTTATCCTGGCAATGGAGGGCTCACCCGAAGGTGAAATTTCGTGCAGTGATGGATCATCATCAATAGCTTCAACTCTTTCCTTTGGAGTAAAAATCTTCCCCCCGGTTCTCTTTTGCCAAAGACCTTTTGAGCATTGAAAAATTTTCTCAAGGGGAATGCGTAAGAAAATTGCTATTCGCGCAAAAAAAGCAAATAAATGCAGAGTCGAGAGACTCGAGATTAATGTTAGGTAATATCCAGTTCGACGAACCCTCAACTGAGAAAAAAAAGTTCAACAGTTTTTTGACCGTCACGATTTTTTTCTTCCACTCTTAGAAATAAGTCATCGCTTTGTTGAACCAGGACTTTCAAAGAAATTGAACGTTTTTCCTACATCCGAAAATATGCTCCTCATTTCGCTACGATTCAATTTCAGCGAAATTGCTTCTAAACATGTCCACCGATGATAAGAATACGAAAATCTTGCGATCCCTTAAAACCAGAGGTATTAAAAAAATACGTAGTAGCACATGAAAGCCTGCGGGTAAAAAAGAGATCACATGACCATATCCATTTCGTTATCCGAAACGAGCGAGTCTTGGAAATTGGAGTGGCGTAAAAGCGGCGAGGACGAGACTAAAAGAGATTAAAAAAAAATGTTTCGAGTCTTCGAGGATCGGAGTCACGAAGAGAGTATCAGACTAATGCATCCAGTAGCTTTAATTTATAGTTTGAGCAACGAAAACGCGTGATGGATCATTTCTAATCGTTTCTTCATGACATTTCTCCGTTCGGCCCTCCCTTTTTCATTCTCTCCTTCCCTCATTCTTATTACATACACATATATGAGTAACAAGATTCTTTTGAAGATCGAGGCAATTTTTCCTCGTCGCAAGAGATTGAACGGAAATCTCTCCTGAGACGGTTAACCCGATGATCGTGATATCGCTCTAAACGAGCCACTTCGAGTCCACGATATTCTCTTCTTATTCTCAGCAGAGCATTGCCATCCGCGCGCGCTCTTCCAGACTTTTTTCTTCCCCTTTTTATCTCGGACTATTATCTTCAGTAGAACCGTAACACGAGACGTTTCGTGACGTTTGAGGATAAAATAAAATGGTATATATAAAGCGGGATAGAAAAATGTAGAGATGAGAGTATCACGACAAGGAGAAAACCGAAAATCGACACCCGGGATTACGTACATTTTCGTGGACTAATTTGCGAAAAGGGAGCTCAAAGACTGGAAACAATTTAGTCTCAGGTCACATTCCTGTACAAATTATTCTAATAAAAATAAAATATATCGTAAGAAAAACGTTCATGGGAGCAATGCTCCCTGCCTGATTTTATATATCATTCTTTTTTTTTTCAAATCACATTGATTTTTGCAGTAGAATCATTTTGTTGATCGAAATAATAATAATGCAGAATTCCACAGAGAAACTATGATCGAAGTAATGATATTTATGAATGAAATTTGGAGTGTACCACGTGAATTAGCATTATTTCAAATGATTACGAAATGCAGCAAAATATTTCTAGTACTGATGTGTTCTACGACAGCTGCGTATCTACGATAATAGCCAATTGAGCCTAGCCTCAATTGGATCAATCTCAGCAAACTACAGCATGTAACGTATATATCCGAGTAAATAGATTGACCAGTGGAGAGGAATTGAGGAACTCAATAATTGTTCGATGTATAGATCGAGGCTCGTCGTCTGGTATTATTACGGTTGATCAGAGTCCGACCGATACACTCCTTACCTACTGATACGTGAGCGGTACATTGAAATTATCGAAGAATGCAATAAAAAATAAGAGAAATATAAAGAGAGGGAGAAAGGAAAAAAAAATTAAACGAAATGAAAACAGGATGTTCATTCGAGCGATTCCTATATTTCATTTCGTGGTTTTCCTGAACCATTCTAAAGAGACGAGGCTTCCACAGTTTAATATATACATGTATATATGTGTGTATAATCCTATCTCGTAGTTGCGAAAAGATCCTCTGGCTGCTGAGGAGCTTGGTACCGTAAACTTCGACTCTATACAGCTGTATGCACTCTGCACTCTCAAAGGGAACTTGAAAGGCTCGGCTCTCTTACGGTCTTGCAATTCTTCGTGGGTTCTCAACCGGTTTTTCATTTTTTTTACTCGCTATTTCCCTTGTCAGTATTCGTCAGATGGCAGTTCATTTTGGTACATTATCTTGTTGAATTTTTCGTCTAAAATCACTTTCGATTTTGCTGTTTTATGTGACTGGGAGACAAATATTGCTACGAGATTGAATAGAACAAAATTGATACGTACCTCAAGATAACGATGATTTTTATTCTTTATTTCTACTGGCGTACGATGAATTTATTTGCATTATACTAATCGACACTTTCTGATGATCTTACAGAATATTTTTGTTTTTTAAATTATGATCATAAATAATGATAATAAAACGTTTTATTATCGTTTATCTCATTGGTATTAATTACAAATGAATTATCATACGATATTATTATTCAAATTATCAACAATTATTCATGAGTGGTCAATCTGTGTTCATTGAAAGTCTATCAGTATGAAAAGTGCATCGGTATTGTATTTTATATGAGGTGATAAAAAATTAAATGTATAAAATTACCCTGCGATATATATCGCGAGAACCACTGAACTTAATCGCCTTGGCCTGTCAATTCCTCGTGTGTACTCACACGCTCGTGTGATACAAACGAGTATTTACCACCACAACGCGTATCGTCGAGACGAGGAAAAAGGCGGCTCGTACGTTTAAACGGCCGCGAGAGACAGTGACAGAGGAAAAGAGAAAGAGAGAACGTGAGGGAGCAACACCGAGAATGCATTTACTCCCTACGACATTCGTTGCATACGTATGCTGGAAGTATAATACATTTTGCACACACGTACGTATGTTGTACAGGGTGATTGAAAATCAATTAATTTTGATCGGTAATTAATCATTAATGCTATTACGTCCGAGTTTCACGAATAAAAAATTACATAAATGAAATCATTATTATTTTCGACGCAATTACAAATATTATAAAATCGATATAATTTAAACGTAATTCTTCATTATTTTTTAAGCGATTTTCACATATTCTTAACTCGAAAAATTGCTGTAGTAATTACAAATTTTGTTTATTTCTAATTGTAGAAATGAATTGTAATGAAAATTTAAGAAATCAAATGAAAATTGAGACTTTTGTGTACACGATTGACGGGTGCTTTTACTTTTGTACGCAACCTGTATACAGGGCCATTATTTTGCAACGAACTGGAGCAAGTACATACTTCGTCTCATGTGTGTATATAAAACGGTTGCACTTAATGTGCTCTGGTGAGAAGAGAAAGATGCGAGACTGATAGACGCCAAGAGATGGCGAGAGTGTCGAAGAAACGGATAAATAAAGATAGAAATATCGGTCGAGATAAGCCGCTCTGTATATGACTGTTTAAAAAGAGTGGGGCTCGATATATGTATAGAGAAATGTATGCTGGTGTTTATTCACAGCACGGTCCATCGAATGAATATATCTCTAATGTGCGTAGTCGTACGAAAAGGCGTGCAACGCGCGGTACACTTGCATTTTGCTTCTTGTTACACACCCCGAGTTTTTTTTACTCTTTACATTCGAGTTATCCGCGATAATAACTCTTCTAGACTTCGACGGTGCATTGTACGTGCACAGTTCGCCGGAGGCTGTGCAGTCTCGTGGATTTTAAGCATTTGCATTAATTTCCCTCTTTCGAGCATATTTATTTGTAATTTGTTATTTCCTGTCATCGTTCTCCTTTCGTAGTCTATTAATTAGTTTAATTTTTTCACATCCGTGCCAATTTGTGTTTGAGTTTAAACGTACTGTGTTCTACTATAGAATTTTGTTAGGTGTTTTTCTCAGTTCGAAGAAATCTCATTTCTGAGTCTGGATATGCTGGAATATGACATGCTCTTACGAAATACTGGATTTAATTACGAAATATTGGACACCTCGTCCTGTTTTTATGAGATAATAAAAAATCAACATGTTTATTTAAGGTAAAATATGATTAATTGTAGAACAATTGGAAGAAAAATAGGATAATCCATAAAAATTCTCATTCTAATAACGACGTGAAGTATACTCAGGCAAATTGCAATAATTAATTCGAGTTTTTTAATCAATTGACGTTACGTGGAAATTTGTGTCCCATAAATTATGGTGTTTTGAAACAATTATCACTTGCCTTCGTAATACGGTGTAATTTAGTCGCTAGTTTCGGAAATACGCAGGTCCAGCAGGTGGTTTCACTTTTGGAGGTATATCGTTATTAGATTCTCACCAAACTCTGCCAATCGCAAATTCAGCCAACGAAAGCCCCATTAATTTCACTCCGGAGTTACGATAAACGCGAGATCGATTGCTCGTGTTCTGACTCTACGATGAATCATTCCAACGTTTGACAAGGGCCAAAGCAGTAGCTCTTTCTATTTTCCGCTGTATGCCCAGTCACGTTTCGAATTTTAAGGTCTCTCACTGTATATTTCGAACGCTTTCGAAGGGAGAAAACAGAGAAAGAGAGAGAGAGAGCGAGAGAGGGAGAGAGAGAGAGAAATTCTCACCCCTCATAGGCCACTTGTTTCGAGCCCATTGTTGGTCCATTGTTGTTTGATCCGATGCGATTACGTGTCTGCCAAAAAGCCACAACCCCAATTCTCAAAAATCACGTATTCGTCAGCCCACGATTCAAAAAACTATAAATTTCTCATTCAAAGGTATCGTGCTTAAAAAAAAACGATTAATGGACCGTTATAAAACGTATAAATTTTCGAAAAAGGCGATTCATAATTATTTATATATGAAAATAACTATAACAAGATGGTGAACTCGAATTTTTTATTTTTTTCACAACTACCGCAAATCTATTCAAACATTTTGCCTAGCAATTTATTCGAGAGAGGAATAAATATATGAAAAATTATTTTTGACAATATCCGAAAGCTGGATGCGATCTAAATATATTTAAATCTACGTAAAGTGATATATTTTTTTTTTTTTTTATTGCACTTTTATTTTAGTCGCGTTCAACTCGAGCCAGGGAAACTAGCTGTATAAATCAGGTTTTTCTTACCATATGCTGTTATAATAAATCTCCGTATACGTTATTCCATACCTATTCGAGTATCGTGGGTTGCAGAGCAACCACCCAAGAGCTTCGACTCACGCGAAAGCTCGCTGTGGTTGGCGACAGATTCGATGAATAAATTGAGTTAACCACAACTAAGTAGCCACACATGCTCGACCAACGCTGTTTAAAGTCACGAGAAGATGTCTCGCTCATAAGACCGCAGGAATTTACGGGCTACGTGTATATAGGCTTCGATAATACACTGTTTCTTCTCATACAATTATTTTATATCCAGTTAGTTTTGAGATCGTTAGATTACTGGATTTAAAAGTTTAAATTAATAAGCTTAGTTGACCGAAAAATATAAAAATGGTTAATTATTTATTGTAATACTTAAATATTTACATCGTCAAGAAATATTTATTCAAAAATAATAACGATCTTTTGAGTTTTATTCTGAACAGCCGTGGGTACGAACAGTCTACGATTATATTCGTTTAATGAGGCAGTCAATCGTCGCTTTATCGAGTCCACTATCGAATGAGAAGAATTATAAACTCGCCAAGCGGATGAAAGAGCTCAGTAAAGAAAAAAATTGTTTGAATGTTTGCTGCGTAACGCACAGTAATGAATATGCAATTTATGCAATTATTTGGGTGCGAATTTGTATTGAGGACTCGCTCGAGGGGACTTTAATGAATCGTGAATGAAGAATTATACCAAACGTTGCACCCAAACTGTCAGACGATCTCAGGGGTTACTTTAATTCGTGGCTTGTATTGAATTACTTGCTTTGGAAATGATTATTGAAATTCCGGAATTTTCAGCTCTACGATTAAACTTATTAACTAAAATCAATTTTTTTTTAATGAAAAAAAAAATAAATGGAGTGGGATGTTATCAGATTTTTGAAACGCTCTTTTCTTCGTTCAATATTTTTTAAAAATCTATTTAAACGCAGAGACAGCTAGGAGCAACGTCTCGATAAAAGAAAACTTTATTATTTCAATTTTTATCATCGTAACAAAATTGTTTTTTTTTTGAGTAGGTATACGAAGAAAATATAAACACTTAAGAAGTATCGTAAAAGATAAAAACGAGGTATAAAACGATGGAGGGTATTCAAGTCTCGTGCATCCACTTTGAAGCTTATCCCGGTTCTTATGACCTTTGCCCTCACTACGGTATATGTATCCCTTGGTGCATGCTCCTCCGTATTGCTATATGAATTCGAACCTCATTGCGTATACAAGGAATTTCATTTAAAGTCGAACTACTTTTGAGTCTTTAAGCTGCATGCTTTGTACGTTCACTTTAATAACAAATAAAAATAAGCTCTCTAATCGTGAATAAGTTAAATCGTGCTTCGTAAGTGAATGAATTAGATTTTGTTTTATAAAAAGGTTGACGTTCTGTTTAGGGAGAATTTCTATCATTTAAAAAAGCCAAAAAAATGGATAATTCGGTGTAATTTATCGTGTGAATTGTCGCGTCAATTCAGAACTCGAAAATATGAAACAAAAATGATAAGGTCAAAGAAAAATCGATTTTAAATGAAATGTCTCGTGTCACAGACCTCTATATAGAAGTGTATACGATACAGACGCAAGTACCGAGACGAACAATATCGCTGGTATTGCTTTTATCGTGTCTCACCGTCGACACTTGGAATAGGATATCCAAAAATCAAACCATCACAACAAGGCTTGGCTCTGTAGAAACAGAATTTTCTCACCAGACAGAGAGTATCGAGTTTAAATTGCTGATGAGTGTTGTATCCAATTTCCGCCTATGTACAACAGTCGTGCTTGCAGTTCAAGATTTGTCGACAAATCCAATCATGTTTTACTGTCACACAAGAATAAAGATTGGCTAGTGATTTATGTAGTAACAAACTGTGGGAAACGGCACTGAACGTCGAATGATTTATTGCAACTTTTACGGAGGTCATTCTCGTAGCGTAGATTTCACATTTTTTTAATAGATTTTTAAATTTTATTTCCAAATTCGTATTAGTCGTTTAGAAAAAGACATTCAAGAATAAACCCCGATTTTTTATTTTTCGTTTCTTTTCTTCGTCGTTCCTTCTACTTTATTTTCCTCTGCGTTTGGTTATTCGAGTAAGTGGTCACAAGGAGATCAAACAATGATGTTTGATCCTCTTATAAAAAATTTACGCCCCAACAGAAAATAGAAGGAGAGAAAAAAAGAAGAGATAATAGAATATCGTTGCTTTATTATTTCAGCAGGACTGAAACACGGAAACGGTGGTATTGGCAGTGCCAGCAGCTCGAGGAGTACCAGCCCGAGTCAACAGCACCCACCCCAGGCGCTTTCTTTCATTCCACAACCCAGAAGTCAATGCTCCACAAATCGGCAACCAGCCACTACACCCAGGTAATTTTTTTACCTTTTTCTTTTATTTTTGCCCAAAAAAAATCAAATGTTTTTCCATGATACACAAGTCACGGTTTCTTATATCAAATGACAAATTGATTATTATTATCATTTCGCATTTTTTATCTTGTTTAACTAAGCAATTGAATTTCCATATATTCGTCAACTTTATACATTTTTGTTGGAATGAAATTTCAAAATTCGATCACTTTTTCATTTGAAATCGAGGATCGATCGTTTTTTTGAATTCAAAGCGTTTCATCAAAATTTGCGTTCCGAACAAATGAAATAAACATGGAAAATTGGTAAGAAGTTAAAATTAAATGTAAAATAAAGGCATTAAAATGTTAATTAAAGAGGTTATAGCGTTTCTCATGTAAAAATTATTTTCCAACTTTACACAATAAAATTTTGTAAATAGAAAGCTTAATATGGTATTAAACTTCTGGCGGAATATGCCGATGATTCAACGTCTCAAAATTGAGATATTTATTGCTGAATTTCGCAATTTTTTGAAAGCTTCCATAAGAGCTCATGTTAAACTTGTCATTTTCAACAATGAATATCTCGATTACTAGACGGTGAAACCTCTCCAAATTTTTCACACATAATTAAATGCTGTTCAAGAAGATTCACGCCAAATTTCAATACATTAACTTGGAATAATCAAATATAATGTATTTTTCGTATGATGTCATATAAATATCGGTACAACTTCCTTAATAAGAAATAGTGGACGAAAATTTTGAAGTAAATGAGTCTAAAAGAAATCATTTTTAATCGTACAATCAAAATGTATGTTTTGAAGAAATTAAATGAACATAAAATTCATCAAAATAGAGTAAAATTGAGAGTAAAAAAATATTATTTTTTATGAAAATCAAATATATCTGTAAAAAATAATGAAAAAAAAAGAAAAAAACAGTTTTTAATACCTCGGATTAAACGAAATGCTAAAATGTTGGGACCTCGTTTGAATTTCAGTCCTCGAGCTTCGACGGTTGGACGTCCAGGTGGTTTAAGGGCACCGCAACCATCGCCTTACTCGGGACCTCCAGCGCCAGTACAGCAGACAAACAAAAATTCCGTTCTCGACAAATTCAAGTTGTTTAACAACAAGGAGAAAAATTCGGAACGTGGAAAAGCGTCGTCAGCGGT